>JAQFZC010001484.1:0-29692 GCA_034695205.1 Dicyrtoma fusca | reverse complement strand
CGTAAAAACTTGTACCATACGAAACAATTATCTCAGCTTGCCCCAAAATGGACTTAACGTGGTATGGAAACAAACTACTGTTATTTGATCTTTTTTAAAATAGTGAAACTGTTATTTAATCCGTGGAAAATAGTGAAACAAGTATTTACACTGTCTGACATGCTGTAAAAAAGGTATATGTATACACATTCAAAGAAAGTAAAAATGCGGTATGAAAATCTTTTAAAAAGTACTAAAACTATTATTTATTCCTTTTAAAAGTAGTAAATTGGTATTTACACTTTATGAAAGTAGTGAAACTGGTATTTACACTTTCTAAAAGTTGTAAAACTGGTATTTACACTTTCTAAAAGTAGTAAAACTGGTATTTACACTTTCTAAAAGTAGTAAAACTGGTATTTACACTTTGTAAAAGTAGTAAAACTGGGATTTACACTTTCTAAAAGTTGTAAAACTGGTATTTACACTTTCCAAAAGTAGTAAACTTGGTATTTACGCTTTCTAAAAGTAGTAAAATTGGTATTTACACTTTTTAAAAGTAGTACAACTGGTATTTACACTTTCTAAAACCAGCCTTTGTACTTACACTTTTCCAAAACAGTAAAAAACTGACATTTACACTTTTGGTAAGTAGTAAATCCGGCATTACCAGTTTCTGCCCCTGAAAAATTGCAAAATACGCATGGATTTACACTTTTTTAAAGTAGTAAAAGTGTTCTTAAAACTTTGCAATAGTAACTACAGAGTTATAATTGCATCTTTTGTAAACACATTATTGCTAAATATAGGACTTACATCCCTAACTCAAAATGACTGGAATGATACGCAGGCCTTTGGGAGGGATCACAATATTTTTAAGCGGGCACTAGTCACAGGACCACGATGGTACTCCACAATGCTTCTTCATCCACGATATGTCATATCCGATGTCGATGCCGATGCCTCTAAAGTATCAATACCAATACATACAAGATGTCTTCCTTTGTGCTCCATTCTCCTGCCGTTTCTTCCAAATCGAAATGTAACAATTACTTACACATACATACACGTTGAGAAAATAATTTTAAATCGTCCAAGCTACCTGTTTCCCTCACTCCACGTAGTCTTCGTACATCCATCCACGTCTGCAACTACCTATGACTGACGTCTGCACTCCGAAATGCATTCCCAATCTCTGGATGATGAATACTGATATGACCCGGCCAAAGTAAAGTAAAGGCCGGAGGACGCAAATAGTATGGAAAGGCAATAATTCTAAATTACACCATCATTTGTTTACGAGGAGAAGGATAATGTTGGACTATGTATAATGTAGGGATGGAAGTAGTGTAGTTACGAATGTAAGCGTGCAATAAAGCTGGTCACAGCTTTCATTGTGTGTAGCCGCTTCAGACCAGACCAGAGCCCACACATATACGTCCATACATAAACCTTAAACCTTTAGCGGCTATACCTACACTTGTAGTATGAAGACCGACTGAGTTTAGTAAAAAAAAAAAAAAAGAAGAAAAAAAGTTTTTGTCACTTGCACGTGCTTCCCACTCCCAAACTGCTTCTTCTTCTGCTCTCGTCTTAAGCTGTGCAATTTTGCTCAGTATTTACGATTTGCGTTGTGAGCATTTACGTATTTTTGGGTAGTGAAGTGAGTTGGACGGACGGATGTGAGTGGGAAAAGAGAATAGCGAAGTGAATGCAAAAATGGTTTTTTTTTTGTATTTATTTATTATTAGTTCCTTCTTACATTATTATTATTAAAGTGTTTACACAGAGGACGGACGAACTGGAGGTACGAACGATTAAAGAGAATGACGTGTGCATTGGTTTTTACTTTGGCTTTGGCTTTGGCTGTGGATTGAGTTTTATTTTTGTGGAGGGGCGTTGACATTAATGATAGCTACTGACACCAGGAACGATGAACATTGTGAGTTCCCTGCTACAAAAATCGTTCATTATACCTACAGAGACATTAATAAATTTTTATTTATTAACGTATGAGAAAATACAAATAGTAGATTCGGCGTAGCGCGGTGTGTCCCTTGTTATCTCTCTCTCCTCATAATAATTCCTATTTACCAGTGCTTGAGCACTAGTTGAACAGAGACGGGAAAAAAAACTACGGCGCTTATCATCAAATATATATTTTACATGCATTTGCTTAACTTATCTCAAAGTGGGACTTAACTCAAAGTGAATGTTACAAAGATTAAGCTCTACTATTAGTATGTAGAGAGTTCTCCATCTCTCTCTCTCCAACTTTGGCTCTATTGCCTGCTGGTCAAACTTTGGACGTTCCGTGAGGGTTGGCGAAGTGACTGGGTCTAGTATACTAAATGAGGGCCCTATAGAGCCTATATAGAGAGGAGGTATTTTACATATAGTGGCAGAAGTTGGGGAGGAAGTCAGGATTTTTTCCCTCTTTTTTTCTTCTCGGGACTATTTGTGTGGGAAGGCTTGATTGTAAAGAGAGACCGTAATTGTACATTATTGTGGCGTTACTCTTGTGTATCTCTTGAGTGTGATTAGTCTTCGAGTTTGTCTCCGCAGTTGTTAAATTTAATCAACGAATGCCGATTCCAAATGCATGCAAAGGAGAAGCTAGAAGCAGACAAGCAGATTTACGTAAACTTTGTCTCTATGTAAGGTCGCTGTCTATACTACCTACATATATATAGGGGTAGCCCTCCCCAACGGAACATGCTCTATTCTCCGCAATGACGGAAATTTCTGTAGACTGCGTCCCTCCTGTTCAAACAGTCGCTGTTAATTTCTCAATGAAAACACTGCGATTGCACGAACGGACGAGGAGACCTTACCGTGTATCAAAATGCATTGTGGGACCTTCCCAGTTTTACAGCGCAGAAAATGACTTTTTAGAAATGTATAAGCACCATTCTTAATTTTTTTTTAACCTATTCGCAACTGGGAAACCATGCAACGAGCGCTTTACAAAAGTGCATTTTCTAAGAATTAACCTTTTCAAAAGGGTTAAAACAAGAAATTAACCATTTCAAAAATGTCAAAACAAAATATTATCACTTTCAAAAATGCCAGTTCAAAATATTAACGCTTGCAAAACTGTCAAAACAAGAAATTAACACTTTCAAAAATGTCAAAACAAAATATTATCACTTTCAAAAATGCTAAAACAAGAAATTAACACTTTCAAAAATGACAATTCAAAATATTAACGCTTTCAAAACTGTCAAAACAAGAAATTGACACTTTCAAAATGTCAAAACTAGAAACTAACACTTTCAGAAAGGCCAAAATAAGAAATTATTATTTTTAGAAAGGTCAAAACAAGAAATTAAAACTTTCAAAAAGATGTAAAACTAGATATAGCACCGTTTCAAAAAGTTTATTTTACAGTAAAGGTTTTAAAGGTTTTATTACATTTTTCAAAAGATAATTTTCATTTCTACCTGTTTTCAAAGCTGATATCAAATCCATATCTCATGACGTCATATTTGCACAGCTCCTATCTCTGTCTCTCCAGTATCTCTAGTGTTCCTGTGCAACGAATTCGACAGGTTTAATGTCACCGTAGTTACAGCCTACGAGTCAATTCTATAGTTTATCGGGGGAAAAAACCATAGTTACAAATCATTTGACTTGATCGAACATATCTGCAGGGTGAGTGGTCTCCATATATCAGTACTTTGTACTGCAATTCCCACCAGTAGCCAGTCCTTTAGTTTTAACTTGCCTTCCTATCCTCGTAGTCCATGTTGCACATCATCCATTTCTGTCTCTAGCTCCGTTAATTTAGCTCAGTTAATTCCCCTTTTCGACTGTTCACTTGAAATCGGGAGGTTCTAATACCACACCACGGCACTCTTTCCCAGACCGACCAGAGAGCATTACAGAGGGACGAAGGATGAAGAGCGAGAGAGAGAGAGAGAGAGAGAGAAAGAGAAAAAAAGCAAAGCAAAACGACGGTGGTGTAGTTAAATATGTGGAGTATATGTTTTATTGGACAAACAAATAAAATATGAGAAGGAAAAAAAAATGCAACCATAATCTACACGTTTATATTCCCCTTCAGTCTTTTTTTTTGGTCACGAGACAATATCATAGGAGGAGGTATTACACACTAAATGCTCTCCGTGTGTGTACAGTGACTGCAGTTGAATGTCGGTGTTTTATGTTTCTGTCCATTGGCTTTTGAATGGGGTTTCAGTTTTAGAGGAGCCGTAAAGGGATGGAGTCTCCGTGTCTCCATTTGTGCCTTGTGTGTATGTAGTACTGACTGACTGACTGTGAGAGTTGAGTGGAACCAACGAAAAATTAAGGGAAAAAAAAATGAGCCAGGCTGAAAAACTTTTGGTGTTTTTAACTATAGTAGAGAGGGAAGATCTCTCTCTCTCTCTCTCTCCTCTTCCCAAAAAGTTTTGAATGAAACCTGCTCGCTTGGCTGCCTCCTTCCTTCCTTGCTGACTCGGCTCGCTCGGTCGCTCTCTCAACCCTGTGTATTGCTCTGCTATATCTCTATCTGTAACAACAAAAGTATTAGTAGTAATGATAGGTTTGAAATCGTGACGTTTTTGATTTCTTGCCTGTTAAGCTGGTAATCTTGGTGGCTTTATAATGGTTCGAAAACAACCACTTGGGATATTTGCATGAAATTGTGCATGATTAATGTTTTTTCCAGAGTAATTTGCGTTCACTAGTAATTAGCTAGTGAGTCCTGCAACGTGACTTTATCATTGAATGCTTCAAAGTAATTATGAATTACTATGGAGTCTCAGCCAGGGACTCAACCACTGATATTAGCAGCAGCACACACATCTGTGTACGCGAGGATCGCCATGTAGCGTATAAATACTACTGCCTATAGGCCCATACCATTATCCTATATACGCCTCCTGTAATACTGTAATCGTGGCGATGCTCTGGCAAAGGCTACATGGCTCTCTGCCTCACTGCCGAGGAGAGGGAGGGAGAAAGAGAGAGATACACGACCAAGGGCTGACTGACTATTTGCACTTAAAATTATTATTAATGTTATTGTTATTAGTTGGACCGACCGACCGGCTGGCTATAGTAGTTGTGAGTTGTGAGTTGTGATGATGATGTGATGGAGAGGCGCGAGATATTGTTGCTGGGGCCCATCTCAGACTTTAATGTGATCTGAATTGAATTCATTGTTATTAAGTTTGAAATGATGAGGAGGATGAATGTGATGAGGTGAAATTTGAGTTGTTATCAATATCATTTTCTCATTGATAAATAATATGCTGGTCTTTAGACCAAGACTCGAAAATTATTCGATTGCATATAATTACATCCTATAGCTGGGGGAATAGCTATATAGCCCCCATGGATATACATAGTCTACAGCGATGGTTTGCTGGCTCCGTTCACTCTCTGTCTCTACCTTACTATCTCATGTGTCTATACTGAACACTGACTAGTGAGGGAATGGCGCACTGTTCAATTTTATGGTGCATTGACACTTTCGCTTCGACCAAGTTCTAAAGTAGAAATTAAATATAGTCAAGTGAGAGAGAGAAATATTTAATCCATATCCATTATGATACACGTACAAAAAAAAGTACAAAAGCCCCTACTACCTATAGACACAGGCATGCACACTTCTCATGTACTCATCCGAGCATACAATTATCAAACTAAAGTTTAATTTCCAGATAACCTCATACACCTATGTAATTAATGAAAAAAGACGCTTAGCTGTCTGGAGCCAGTTTAGTAAGTTCTCGATTACTCGTGAAGAAAGACACATGTACGCATCCCTCTCATTACACTCCAACCTCCGGCGGCTGTAAATACTAATTCCTCTCACAGTCACCCCACACACTATACAATACTATACTATACTACTCACTCCTTGTTCTTTTTCTAATTTACGAGAATTTCATTAGAAAAAAAGAATAATAATAATAATAAATCGACAATAGTATAAAATACTAACCATTGCAATTGGTACGGCTACGGAGTACTCGAGAAGCCCGCGCACACACAGTGTCCAACATGGAAATACAATTATCTCACCACAATTAGATACGAAGTAGTTGTTGTTTTTTTATATTTAGTTTTATATTATTCCATGGAGCTTCCTTTGATTGTGTGTCATAGTATCTAATATCTAAGCTCCTTCTTCATGAAGAAAACAAGAAAGAATATAAGAGGAAATAAGACGCTATACAGATACAGATAATCATACACATTCCCTCCTCATCTGATTATTAGTTCCGTGTGTAATTAGTCGCAGTCGTGTAGTAGTTACAGAGATAGAGATGTAGCTAAGATGGACCTAAAGACTCGAGGACTGGACTGATACCATTCCAGGCAGTGCTATAGTGTGTGTATAGTAGTGTTGTTAGTTGTTATTTGACTCTGTCTCTCTCTCTCTCTCTCCATTTCTCCATCTCTCTCTTCTCTATGCACATCATCTGCAGGATAAAAAATACTTGTGGCGTGTACAATTTGATTTTCAAATAGTTTTTTTTATTGCTCAGTGGACTCTAAATATTATTGAAAATGTTCTGACTGTCAACAGCAGTATATTACGACGACGATTGGATTTAAATTTTCTATCATGCCTATAGACATATCTATTTATAGTATACCTAGCTATATAGGCTATAGCTATATACTATGTACCTACCTATGCAAGTAAGCCTATTACTATTACATACAGTGGAGGATGGAGACGTATAACTGAGTAACAATAGCGCCAACGCCGCCAACCACACTACAATACAAGTACCTACAAGCAAATGCAAGCCACTCAAAAACATCACGTCTATGATCGAGATCGAGTCTTAAACTTAAAAAGTAAAACGTTGTATGTACATAGATAGCTATACTTATACCAGTGTCGGTCGGTGAGATAGATGTTATTGTGACGGTCGTGAAATGGAAGGCAAAGGATGAATATGATTTTTTACCCAAAAAAAACTAAATGTGATCATTGACTGACTTCCAATGCTTGTCTATATCATCCACATAAACAAACAATATCGAAGACACAAGTGAGTGTTCCTTTCGTCTTTCCTTCCTATCATCTCTGCACTAAACAGAGATTGCTATTGCTGCCACAAAAGCAAAATCAAAAAGGGTTTCCTCCAGCATTTTTTAGACTCGATCCTCATATTTGCATATTGTGTACCTTCTTCCTTTCTCTCTAGTCTCTATGTACCTCCCTACCTACCTTCTTCGTGTACTATAGATGTTGACGGCACTACTCAATTTCCGAGTGCATCGTGCCGGAAAGGGATTTCTAAGTTGGTTGTTGAGAGTAAGTACAGACATTTTAATAATATTCTCCTGGCAATGGAGAGAGGACTGTGCAGAATCTTCTGGGACATGTGCTGCTGTCTATAGTTTCTCCATTGCGATCCTCTCCCAATTTTTTCTCTTTCGCCAAAACCTATACCCATCTACAACATTTGAGCATTTCAGTGTCCGCTCAGCTGAAAGTTAAGGAAAAGTGAATGTTATTTACAAAATTTTAAGGAGAATTTTTATTTATTTCACCCAAAGTATACCTACCTATATATACTACATACTTATACAAGGAAAGGACCGAGTCAGCCTCACATTACAAGTCAAGTCATTGCTACAGATATAGACATTGCACACAGGGACAGGTTCGTACACTACAAGTTATTTGCTTTCCTTGTTGTTTGTTGTTCTGTCCGTACAGACGTCATTTCACTTATGTAGGTACCTACCTACTTTTTATTTATTCCTGATTTAACAACAATTATTTTTAGAGTCAAAGAAATGAGAGATACTAGGTATACTCGTAACCCCAGCAGCCTTGAATAATTACTGTGGTGCAAGTGACAGATGTACGTATACCTGTAGTAGGTAAATAGTTGACTGGTAAATATTATTGTGTATTGTGACAAATGAGATCTTTCCAAATACAATGTGTTTCAATCCCAGGTTACAATGCCCGTCACCATCCTCTCCTGAAAGGTGTCCCTATCTCCGGTGGAGTTTGTAACAGTGTGTGTGTGATTGCGGTGTGTTTTGCACAAGATTGTAAACGGTAGTGATAGGACATTAGGGAAAGGCTAATGTTAAATACATTGGAGGAGTGAGTGCATCGTAGTAGTAGTGGATTCTCAGAAGCACTTGAGCGGCCGAGAAAACGTTTCCCGCACAGAGGTGACTTGCGCGAGATCTATAGAGCTGAAGATGAAACTATGGAGAGCTTCCTCATTCTGGGTGCGAGTGGAATTGTGTAATGTTATGAGAGCGAATCCCGAGACGGCTGACGTAGGTAGAGCAAAAATCCTACTATGAAGATCATAAAAATATTTTTACAATCGCTCGAGATGGAGAGATGTCCATGGAATGTGGGGAGACTCACCATGCATACCTATGCACGTAACATGTGCATACATACTGGGTCGAGCATTAATAAAATTCAAGGAAATTAGTAGTGCTTACATGGTTAATTTAATTGAGCCTTTTTGAGTTGGTCCAAGAGTATATGTACATACCATGTTGGCTTCACTTGGGATCTGTATAGCCACTACTTAACGTAGGCAGAAAAGGATCATAGACGACTCAAGTGTTGGACTGTAAAAAAAATTAAGAGTAGGTGGCAAAGGAGTGGCCAGTTAAATGAATGGCTAGGTGGTAGTTAAAATATAATAAAAAGCTTACCCATCTTGGCAGAGAGAGAGAGAGTTTGTGACGATGCTGGAGCTTTTAGTTGGGGAGCTCTGACAGGTTTGTTTATTAGCTTGTCTTGTCATGCGAGGTGCAAAAATTAATGATTAATTTTATGAAATAATCATTGGTGGGCTTTCCAGTTGTTCCTTCCTCGTAAAATAATTATGATGAATGTGATGTGATATAATATTATATTACACGTAACTCATTCTCTCCGGTCTTGCTGTCTCGAATCTTCCCCGAGTCTCAACTATCACCTCCACTATGAGCTCACAATTAGTGGATAATGTAACACCATGAGTCAAGTTATGTGAGATTCTGTCTCTCTCTCTCTCTGGACGACTGTCCTGTCCTGTCCTGTCCTGTCCGTCCATTTTCTCCTCCAACGGCTGGTCATTGGGAGAGATGCGACGGCGGACACTGTACACACTTGTCTGTGTGTGTGCGAGGACATGTATTTATTTGCTGTGTGTGTGTGTGAATGTTCTGATAAGATAAAGTTTTTCGTCGTCAAACTCTCGGTCCGTTCGTCAGCTCGGCTGATGAGCCTTTTCGTTACACATGGATTGAATTTGTCTTGATTGAGGTGAACTCAAGTCAAGTCAAATGAAATGGTGGAAACATAAAAGTTGAGCATTTATACCTTTTTCCCTTTGAGTTCCCTCTCGTCTCTCTCGTCCCATGGTCTGTGGACGAACGAGGAGATGCGCTGGGAATGGAGAGGAAGATGATCATACTAACAACGGCTACGAGGTGTTGTTCGTCAGTCAACTTTGATGTTACAGGTTTGACATGACGTTGGCTGTACACTGGCTTGTAAGCAGCCTCCATCCACTCGTCTCTCTGCCACAGAGCTCCTCACAACACTCTAATTCTCGGATGAGATGATGGGTGTAAAAAAGGGGATGCTGTCGTAAAAGGAATTAACCTTGAAGGAGGTGGTTGGTTGTATGAACCTTTTCTGTTTAATTATTCCAGGTGTTGTGATTAGCATTGGAGCTCCAGGGTTTGTCGTTGTTAGTTCTTGAAAAATTTGGGTTTGGTTTCGCTTTGTTGTTGGTACCTTGTTTTTCTTTGTCCTTATGTGAGTGTGGTGTATGTGGACGTGGGTATATAGGCAGGGCTGCCTTCACTATAGGGGCTATAGGTATAGGAGCTGGATAGATAGATGGACCAAGAGAGTGAGGGAGGCATGCAGTCTGACATGTCACGCAGTGTGTGCCTGCCTGCCTGCCTGCCTCCTTCCACTATATCCATCCAAATAACTGCATCTCCACGGACACAACAATATCCCAGAGATGCCTACCTACACTACCTGGCCAGTTATATCTTTTCAACCACAAAAATCACAGGACCCTACACACACACACAGACTTCCGAGCCAAGTCCAGGGAAAACAGACACATTTCATCAATTGAGGTTACGGGTAAAGCTCATGGAGATGGAAATGATGAGTTGAACTCCGTTCATAGTTTCCAGTCTCCCCGTATAACGTATACCTACAAAGTGTCACGGGAACAAATGAATGTATGATGAGCTTATCACCGTCCAAGGATTGTCTGGGAAGGCTGTGTGGAGTAGAATTTTAATTAAGGGGATACACTCAATGGATCATTGGATTCCAGTGCTAGTGTCTGGTAATTGTCAACTCTGGGTGGCATGAGAGTTAAAACAGCTTTTTACCTCAATTCCATCTCTCGCAGCTCTCAAATTAAATTAATGTTAAACCTCTCACCAGACTCGTCTGAAGGACATTTCCATGTTATCTTGCTCAAGTCTTGTTGGGAAATTCATTTGTTTTTTTTTTAATTTTTATTTTTATACCAATTTTTTTCCCAAGCACACTGTGCTGAGTGTTGATAGACGTAAGCACATACATATGTATGTAAAGCCCAGGTACAGCTGCACTCTTCTCGTCCCGTCGGGGATTGGAAGATGCACGTACACAATGCTGTTGTGGGTGTACCGTGTGTGTGTGTGTTTGTATGCACTCGAGAAAACTGCAGTTGACAAATACTTGTTTGACTATTGAATGGGGAATTAAGTTTATGTAAATTTTCGATTAACCGGAATGAAATGACTGTTTTGCTGTACAGCTCCATAAAAATGCATTGAATGTAAATGTGTCGTATTGTCCACAGGATTTGCATTACAAAGTTTAAAAGGTGTTCGTTCCTTCGTTCTGTCGTTCCCTCGCATGCTCATCTCCACCTACATTCACGGGCAATGAAATAAAAGATGTTATTTCATTAAACTGTATGTAGTCAAGAAAATCCTCCATGCACTCCAGTCTCCTCCTAGGCCTCCCTTTACCTATACACTTATTTCCTTTATGACAATTCGGAGCGCATTAAAGTTACATTGAGTAACGGTTGATAGTATCGTTGAGTGCATGGCGGAGTGGGTAAACTACGTGTTATCAAAAGGTAACAACTACCATCACTGGAAGGGCTAATGCTACGTTACGGGCGGATATATAGACAGCCTGGCAGTCGGCAGTACAGTACATAGTAGACGGAGTATAGTAGCACTAGCAATGAAAGCATTTTACGACAAAATTCCATTCCCTTCCAGTGCAGTGCAAGGTATACAGATTACAGGTATGTACAGGCACTGCATATAGGATGGAGGAACATCAACTATTTGTACAGGGGAGGCCTGAAATGCATTAATGTGTCAACCAACGTGGAGTCGACGGAGGGATTGGAGTACGATATGGGGTAGACGGCATTACCTGCGGCATGCAGTGAGGAAGAATCAGGTTATGCGGAGTGTTAGTTGAGGAAAGAGAGGTGGCCTACAATGTTTGATTTTCTAGTCGTGTGAAGCTCAGCAGGCTGCCTACTGCTGTTTCTGTTGAGGCCTGTGACCATTCTTTTATTATGTTGTCTTATCTCTCTCTCTCTCTCTCTCTCTCCTTCTCTTGAGGTTTTCTCTCGACAAGCCTCAGCTCTTGGGTTCTCTTCTCTCCGTAACTTACTCTTTGTTAACTGCTTCTACTCGAGAATCCAAGAAAATCAACACCATAGCACTTTCACTCCCTTTCTCTCCCACACCAAAACAACACCGCTGTATAGACTGTAGATGAATGCGTTACCATCACAGCACCTAGTGCCGTGTAGCAAGTGTCTAGCTATAGTCTATGTAGCTGGCAGACTTTCATTTGCATAAAAATTAAGTGGCAAAATCTGATCCCAAACCAAAGTTGTTTGAGTGTATGTAGTGCGTGCGTCTTTTTTTTCTTTTTTTTACTTCCTTAAATTGATCTTTGGAAGAAAGTTATTGATAAGAGGGGCTCAGGTATGTGAGGGCATCGATAGGAAATGGTGTGTTCATTGCACCTGTTGCTTGGCAATTGGTTCAAGTTGGCATTTCACTTTGGCAATGGACTAGTGGTCACTTGACATTTACGCCACACGCCGTAGGATGCAACTGGACCATGTAGGGTAGGCTGGTAGTATCCATTTAGTTTCGTACATAAAAATACTGCCGTATGTATTTTAGTAGGCTGTAGTAGGCAGAGACCGAGTTGTAGTGGAGTGCATCCACCTTTGGATGACTGTATGTAGGATTGCATTGCATTGTACTGCTGCTGTATTGAGCTGAATTGACTTGACACTCACATAAAGACAAAATCAAATCAAATCTGTATCCAGCGTACCTTACCATTAGGGATCCTTCGACGTCTCTCCATGTCTGTCATGGCAGTTGCAAACTCTACTCATTGAATGAGAAGTAATCGTTGGATTTGGTATTCAGCGTACAGTTTCAATTATAGAATGATTCATACGGAATTAATTGTATGAATATTTGAATTTAAAAAATACATACCTAGGTACCTACATTGCATTGTGTACTGTATCCCTAAAGCGATTTATTGTACGGGCAGAGCGACGGAGAGAGAGAGAGACAGAGAGAGAGAGAGAGAGAATGGGGAAACTACAGAATAAAAAGTAAAAAGATAGAAAGGGCGGTGAAGGGGCTTCATCTGCTTATGTATAATAATAAGGAAAGGGTGGCCGACTATCGATTGGAAAGGCTTGTTAGTCGAAGTCGAGCTAAGGGAGTTGGATGGAATAAAAAAAAAGTTCTTGAAAAACACTGGCACCTTCTAATATTTGATGCAAGTGCGCAAGTTTCTCACAGTTAAAAATTCGTCGAGATGTAGAAGAGGTAGAGTGAGTAAAGTGAGTGAGTGAGTACGCTCTAGAAAAAAGAAAAAAAGTCAGAATAGAGGTATCTGTATAGGAAGCGGCGGCATGAGTACAAGGCTCAAGGAAATACATACTACATCCATATACACAGACACACACACACACACACATGTACACGGAAAAAGGGGGAATGTGGAAAATTTTTAGTTTTCTTTGATGAAATAAGGGCATGCGCTCCCTCGGAATTTTGTCTTCGTCAGACCTGCCAGTGTGGAAAACGGTCTTTTCCAGAATCAAAAATGGTTTGAGGGGTTAATAAAAAATTGAGGGATATAAGGAGCCAACGTAGCAGTATCGATCTAATCAGTCCCCCGTTATTTTGAAATTGAACTTGCCTCTGCTTGCTTGCTTGCTTGCTGCTGCTTTTTTTTTCTTTCACTCTCTCTCTCTGTACATATAAGTACCAATAGTGATATGCAGGTCCATGTATAATGTATAAATATATTTACTTGTACTTTATCATTCTGTTACATGCACACATACACACACACACACACCCGGGTGGAGAGGCATTGAAGTTGGATTGGAAACTGAATGCTTTTCAACTACTCCTCCGTATTTTCACAGTCTGACCCAAGATATGAGATCAGATCATTCCGCATTTTCCCTTCTTTTTTTTTCTCCACTCGCTCTCCACTACCACTGTTTTGTTATCCAATGGGTTGCATGCATGTATTGCACGGGATTGCAGAGAGAGAGCCATTTTAGTACAAAAGTGAAAACTAAAACTGGGAGACCTGCTCGGATCGCTT
Source organism: Dicyrtoma fusca (assembly GCA_034695205.1). NCBI lineage: Eukaryota > Metazoa > Arthropoda > Collembola > Symphypleona > Dicyrtomidae > Dicyrtoma > Dicyrtoma fusca. The sequence continues at coordinate 16,074 of JAQFZC010001484.1, read as the reverse complement.
CTATATGGAATATTCAGTCTGTGAGAGATGTATCTACATACTCACATCTCCAGGTATCACACACACAACTTACTGCTACGGGTGGGCTCTCTCAACCTGTCCATCTTATTGGTCTTCGCACTCTTCCATTACATCCTATTGATTTTTTATCAAGCTAATCTTGACAAAAATTCTCATCGTCAATAAATATGTGTGTGTGTGTGTGTGGATGGGGGCTCCTTCGGTTTTAGTTGTGGTGGTGGTGGATACTTTCCCAATGAGTTTTTTTCTCTTCATTTTTTGCTTTTTCGTCACTACTTAAAGTGATTTTAAGAGATGTAGACGTGTTGGGTAGCTCACCCTGACTTTCGCTCTCTCTCTCTCTCTCTCTCTTTCTTTCCTTTCCTTCTATAGGCAGGCAGTCTCTATATCGTAGAGGGGCTTGGGACGGACATAGCCGAGCGTGGAGAGTTTTAGCCTTATACATTATGTAGCTTTAGCTCCTTGGTTTAGGAAGAGCCAAGTGCTTAGCAGGTCAACCCATTTGGTCTTGGTTCCTTCCAGTTTTGGTTTTAGATTCCTTCATACCCCGTCGTTCATGGACGTGGTGGCTACTACATCCATGCCACTGCACTGGATGACTATGACTATAATAGACGCTAAGAGTGAGAGTGGCCAAACTATTCCGAAAACCAGGAGCAGATTCCATGTGTAATAGGTATATATATAAGTATATCCATCCCTATACTTATACTTATAGCCATGTGTTGATGTGAGAGACGAAGGCAGGGAAGGAAATCTTTTGTGTTTCCACTATTAAGACTGCGAAACAATTTCAATCTCTTGTTTATCATGGAAGTCACACGCTCTGGTCCTACTATCAATATATCTCTTAGACATTTATCCTCGTCAGGAGCTTAAGTCATGGCCCTTCTCTCCTAAAAATACCTAATACCGCTAATGCCTCCTATTTTTCTTACCATATGAGGTCTTAGTAATTATTAAGGCATATTATGTATTGTCCATATCCACAGTACACAGAGAGAGAGCGTCATACACTCAACTATTGATTCGCAGTCCGCTTGAACCCACAATGTTAATGTCACCATCACAATAAGCCTCTCGTACCGAGTCAACTCTACAATTAGAGGGAGGCTCCTGTAATGATTTTTTTTCCACACCACGGACGGTACTTGAACTTTCAGACTGTGAAAAAATATATTGATGGGGAAATTGGAACTAAGAATAAAAGTCAATGGAAAATGGAAGGTATAGTGCATATACTTACGATTTGGTACTTGATCCGAGCAGAGATGCTTTTGTACGCACCATTGCATATAATTTTGTGTGGAGGAGAGGTTTTGGTGGTATAGTAGTTCAAAGGTTGGAGTAAAATGTATTAACTGTTTTGCCGCCTTTAGGATTTTTGATACGAATCGAATAGATGAAATATGTGTAGCTTGGGACTTGATCATGCAATCGTTCATTAAGATTAGGTATTGGGGCTGATATATGGACAATCGCATCATTGAAGGTCAGTTAGTGTCTGACTAAGGGGCATGCCCGCATCATGTTCTGGGATGATTACGCCTTCGTGTTTCTCTCTTAGTCAAGGTTGCAATTATTAGCGCAATTAAAGGTGTTAATTCAAGATAGACCGTGATCATGATAAGAGACAGTTCAGTTCAGTTCACTCTTCAGATTCCTCTTCTTCTTCTTCGTCTTCTTCGTCTTCTCCTGCCTAACCATCCACTCATCCACTGTAGAGACTCTGAGACGTCCAAGCCCTGCGGAGGTGATAGATACATCGTGTACAGCGGAAGAGTTATGAGCTTTTTTTTGTGGTCTATGTATGTATTTTGTTATTTGGTTATTGTTCTAGAGTCCCAGCTACGTAGATAGGCACATATAACCTCTCCGTATTAATCGTCGTAGGGAACGTTGACGGGGAGCATGGGGAACCTGAGTACAGTTAAGAGTGTAAAGTACATAATTGATTATACAAGAAAGTACTCTACTCACTCGTACTCGTAGATACAGCGTCCATAGGTAGGTACATCCATTTGATATGGTTGCGGAAAGTTTTTTTTTTATCATTTCATTCCCTTATTCATTGTTCCTATCAAATGGTTCGCTTATTGTTAGCCCTCCTTGAGAGTGTACATACGGGACTAAGTAATACTGATTGTGCATGAGATCCACCAACTAGCTGACATGCTAAAGTAATGAAGATGGTAATAATAATAATAATGCGTATGTAGCTGACACATAGGGATATGCGTTGAGTGTAGGTAGGTACTTCGGGAACGGACTGCTACATAGTTTGCTCGAGTAAAGCACCCATTTGATTTGGCCAATATTCCTTTTCTTGCCCACCTTCCCTTCCCACTTTTGCCCCTGGCATTCTATTCGTATTCCTATTCCTTACTCCCATTATACACCATCTATCTCCGTAACAATAGCAAATGACTTGAGCGGCTTTGATATGATATGCCATGATAGGATCGGATCTACTTTGCAACAGTCTCCTCTTTATTTTCCCAAACGATCGTGAGTGCTCTCTGTAATGCATACATACATATAGATATACTACTACTAATAATGCTATGCAGTCCCTGCCCGTGTGCAATATCGGTAAGTTTGATCAAGTGATCCAATTAGATCTCGAGACTTGTCCATAAAGTTAAAATTTATTGAAGATATTTCGATGCGAAATTATAGAGAGAGGAGAGAGAGAGAGAGAGATAACATGGAGGGTTTGAGAGGCTAGAGGCTAGAGCGGAGGGTGAAGACTTATCTCTTTCAAGAGTCTCCACTAATACTGATAATAGAGTTGGATCGTTTTTTGGTGTGAAGTTAAACCTGAGGAGGAATTTTTTTAATGAGACCTAATTTATGCAGCTCATAAAACAAGACGAGGAATGAGTATGGCAGTTGTTGTTGTTGTTGTTTGTTGGGACGGAGTGTGTGCTTAGTGGTTGGAGCTCCGTTCAGTACATACATACGACCAACATCCACTCTTTCGGGCTTTGACAGCTTCCTCAATCATACTAAAATGGAATGTCAGATGTCGACTTGATTTAGAGGAAAATTCCCTATGCTCCCTATGCACTGATTGTTATTATTGAAACTAATAAAACAAAATGCGTCAGTTGTTTCTCTTTCTTTTTATCATGGGCTGATACTTAGGTATGTAGATAGGTTCCTTCGTTTTTTTATAGCTAGGCTTTTGGGCTCTTCTTCTTCTTCTTCTTCTCGGGGCAGCGAGCGTCTCCTCTTCTCTCAATATCATATAAGAGAGATACGGGAAGAGAGGAATGATAACAAATCAAAAGTGGTGTGGTCACGAATAATTTTCCTATAACCACTCTCAATTAGTACCATTAAAGGAGCCACGGCAAGATTACAATTTAGAAGGTTACAATTAAAGTAATCAATTTGAAAGTCCCCTTTGGGTCTCTATGAGTCTGCATGTGTGTGTGTGTGTGTAGCTGTTTTTTCTCCCTCTGATCACTGAGGGAAACAACCTCGTGAATTCTCACTTATTTATTGGTAAATATTCGTTTAGGGCATAAAATGAAACCATATAATTTTTATTTTTCAACTCGAGACTCCTTCACACTCTTTATTCTCTCGCGGAAATCCTTTCTGACTCGACAAGTCTAAATCTGGTAATAAAGCAGCCATCATAATTGCATACTACTTTGTATAGATTCTCTCTCTCTCTCTCTCTCCATCCTTACTTTTACAGACTTTCCTAAGAATTGGTAATTATCTTTGAAAACAAGCCATTTAAATGTCCGTCCGACGTAATGACTCATTCTTACCTGTGGTATTTTTACTCTGTTCAGTGTTCGGTCCTCCCCATGTTGTATCACAGATGCACATCCCTACATACATTTATATTTTATTATTTCCCATATCTGAGCACTTACGTTGGATTTGAATGGCTGAATTAAATAATGAGGTTTAGTGCACGATGCTCATGTCAATGCCAATGCAAATGCGAGTGGAAATGCAAATGATTTGACTATTTACTCTATCTTGCTCGCTCGGAGAGGACTCGTGAATTAGAGTAAAAGGGATTGTGTAGACGATATATAATGTACAGTTGCGCATACACCACAAGTACAAGCTCAGGATGTAGTATAAGTATAGGACCCACCTCGTGTATAGCGTCTGGCTCTCGGTGCTATATACCTCAATGAAATGAAAGAAATGAAGTTCAACATTTTTTCTTCAAGAGTACCAAGGAAAGAGCTTATGAGCGATATGAGCATAACGTGGATTTGAAAGAGCGCTAATTAAAGAGTCAAGTTCAACGAGAAAAACTTTTCTAAACACACACAAGTATACATAAGGCCAAGGAGGAGATGGCCAGGGAATGCACTGTACTGTAATACCTAGTACATACATAATAGTATGGCATTCCTGAGGACAGGATGAAATACATAGGCAGAGCATCACAAAGCGTGTCTCTATCCGTGGAGTGGGTGAAGAATCTTTGGTATGTAAAATGTTGAATGGGAGAGAAGGATACACAGGGTGATTGATCAGATCAGACCACGACGACTGTGGAAATGAAAGAGAAGACGAGCTGACAATGGGGAGTTTGATGAAAGTATTGTACGTTGGTTAGATAATGATAAACTAGTACTCCATTAGTTATGTTTTTTTAATGATCCCCCTTAGTTTGGTATGGTTAACGCTATCTCTGGCCCTGGTCCTGGTCCTCTGGTCCCATTCTTTCTTTCCTTCGCATCAGGGACAGCGATCTCACTCGTTTAATTGTAGTCGAGTAGGTATTTATCCGTCCCTCTCAGTACTACACATGTATCTCTCGAGATGTCTTCCTCAGCTTTCCAGGACGGAGATAGAAGGATCTCTGCTTCATTCACTCACTCTTGAGTCTTGAACGGCGGAGAGGCTCGTAGGATTTATTTTTTGACGGATGGAGTGTAAGTGTATGTGTGTGTGTGTGTGTTTTGGTGCGTTTATGTGCTGTGTGGTTGGTTTGGTATAGGCAGGTAGGAAGGATCGAGTATAAATCTGTGCGGTGCGCTGTGCTATGAGGTAGTGTGTATTTTAGGGACTGGGCTTGGGCCCTCTGATGGGAGATACATATGGGGAGCACTGAATTGAGGAGTGCATAGCGATAGTACGGTAACACCAGAGCCCAGCGTAGTATGTACGAAGATTCCTTTTTCATGATGCGGAGAGTGAAGTGAGTGAGTGAGTGAGTGAGTGAGTGAGTGAGTGAGAGAGAGAGAGAGAGAGAGAGAGAGAGCAAGATTGAGTGTTCATCCCTCACCCCCGCTAATCATTTCATCCCTACCTACCTTACCTGAGCCAGAAGAACCAACCAATGAGCTCGACGTCTTTTATATTCCTCCTTTTTAATTACTGACCATTCTACATGTACGCTCTCTCAGTTAGTTTTCCTTCGACTCTTGTCAAGTGAGGAATAGGATTTTTGTGTGTGCGTCCAGACCAACTCGAAACTCAATGGACCCACCGGTGTTCGTATACTGTACTCTGTGTGACCCTTCCCTTCACAAACTACTGTGATTCTTCATTAGTTCATTTCCCAGAGATCCACGGATTGGACACTATAGATTCACAAAAAACACTCAATATTTTGTATAGTATAACAAAAATAAATAAAATACCTAAAAACTATATAGCAACTCTACTAAAACTAGGAAAAATAGTGGGATTTGAACGAACTTGTTACATTTTATTTTATCGATTCAAGTAACTAATTAAAATAAATAATGCTACTATTGCATATTGGAAGGAGAGTGATCTGTACAGAAACATCGGAGGATTAAATAATTTTGTTATTGTGAAGCATGTGCGTCCCCGTTTCACATCTATTCCGAGTAGTTTGTGTTTGACAGAAGTGTAGTAAGTAAGTGGAAGTATACATAGAATCTATTAAAATATTATCTTCTTTTTTTTTTATTATCACACATGTTTTGGTGTGTGTGTCTGTGTTACAGCCTGAGCCTCCCAAAAGACATTAATAATACAAAGTATCTGAGTGACGAGTAATTATAAAATTCGTTGATTCAATAATTTATCTACGCATTAATTGAGAGGGCATACTGGTAAATGGTAAAAGCTCCCATGAATAATATCGGTTAGACTTATGTCAGAGCTATTAAAAGGATATTTTTTCCTCAGTTCTGTTCGTTGGGATTGGAATTAGTGTTGGAGTTTGAAAGCGCGTGTGATGAAGATAAAGGTGCCATACATGTGTGTTGTGTGACTTGAACAACAAAAGCAAACATGGATAGGAGGACCAGTTGTGTGCAGTTCAAAGCCGTTGATAACAATTTATAATTAACTTGCTGTATTAATTAATCCTTGATTGTGTAATCATCCGACCCATACCACTAGCAGCTCCATTACGATCCATCCATCCAGTCACAGCCCCAATCCAGCAACATGTAGTAGCAGAGTCAAATGGGGACGAGCTCTAATATGTGTGCACCTCCATCCCAGAACTTAGAGTGGTAATAACGAGAGGGGGAAACGTTTAATGTTGATGTTAATTCCTGTTTAATTAATACAGATACATGGAACAACTGCGTAAATATCAAGAATATCCAAATGTGTAGAGATGATTGAATTCTTTCATAGGATATTGGAACAGTGTCTACAGATCCACCATCATTAGTCGAGTACAGTTTCAAATAAAAGTTCCACTCTCGCTCTCTCGCCCAACACGCTTTTGACAGTTTTAATTTTGACGGATACTGATACAGTCACTGGCACTTCTCCTCATCCACCATAAAAATTACACAAATACACACACACATACAAACTCTGGATCTGAAAGTACTACGGAGAATCATCGTCTATTCTGTCTTTGTGGAGTGATTGTGTTGAGGAAATTTTGTAATATAATATTTAAATAATTTATTACCACTTTTACTTCATGTACACCAATTTCCCCGTCAGTTTTGTGACGTTGTCAAGCAGTGCGATAGTTTAGTTTTATTTATGGAATCCAATTTTTTTTTGCCTCGACGTAATTCTTACTAAGGTAAAGTTTATTTTGTAAAGTGGTGAATAATAGATTTACAACAAGTTGCAAAAAAAAAAGAAAGAATTAAGACAAACACACACACACGTTAAGTTTGTTGAACGCTTGCTGGTTTACCTAATACATATTTGTAGCCCCGGAAAAAAAATCGCAGAAAAACTTACAGTGTTTGATTTTCTCATGTGCCTGGTTGTCCATACATACACACTTAAGCGACAACAACAAAAACAACAACAACAACAACAACAAAAGAGCAACTTCTGTCATACGAGAGTGCCGGGCAGGTCGGCTCCTTAAAGCTCCACAACATGACTCTGACTGTAAGTGAACCCCAAAACACTTAGCTTCATTTTTGATGACATTGCGTGCATAAAGTTGAGACGTTTTTCCTAAAAAGTTGTTCTTCTCTCTCTCTCTCTCTCATGTTATATCTTGTGTCTCTGTGCTTCACGGCCAAGCTCCACTTTTGACTTTTTCCAAAAAAAGATTGTCATAAGAAGAGCTTGTAAAAAGATTTCGAGACGATAAACTGTAGGGTTCAATAGGTAGAGAGAGAGAGAGAGAGAGATGTGTGCAGGACAGAGAGCGGGCTCTGTGTGAGAGATACTTGACTGAATACTGGATATAATGTATAGCTATAGCTATGATTTTTGTTGATATTCACTAGTCAGTCCCCATATGTACAGTATATACCGGGGGGAACATCTGAGTTCCTTTTTTTTTCTCTCTTCTTCGACTACTTCTTCTTGAGCCTAGGTGAATTTCTATGGTCGTAATGTCCGTCGTATTTTTATAGAGGGAAAACCTATCGTAAACTACATAAATGGCACTTGGAGGCGATCAACTAGTCGTTCAGTTATTGTACTTGGAACTTGAAGTTCAATATTGCCCTAGTAATTTCCGGCACGGTTCGCCTTGACGGTTCCATCGCATGGCTTTCATATGTGTCTATTAGCTATACTACTACCACTACTACTACTACTACAACACCAAAAGCAAAATACCGGGGGACCCTGCATACGAACTAAGAGAGCACAGAGATAGAATTAAGGTGGATACTGGAGACTATGGACACGACAAAGAAGGGAAAAAAAAGTGCTTTACTGTTTTGTGAGGGCGGCTATTTGTGTATATATGGCTATATATACCTATACTATAAATATATACCTGTTCGTTATGTAAACGGGAGTGTGAGTGTGTGTAGGATGCTGAGACATGTACTTACGTGGCTTGTTAACCATGTATACGTTGATCATGAACGTCGTTCCGAACACTACTGCTCCAATCCTCCTCTCTCACCAGAGGACTTGGAACAGTGAGTGCGCTGTAACTTTTAATAACTGGTATTTTTCTTCTTGTAGCTTCCTATTCTTTCCTCTTTTCAGCTGGAATTGATTGCTTCGTAAAAATAATTGCCCTCACCTAATAAATGCTCTGTCGGTCTTTTATTCCTTCCTATGTATGTTATATTTTTTCCGTGAGTCTGAAAAGCATGGGATGGAGGGCCCCTGGAGTCCGGGCTACGGACCAGTGTGGATGGCTATGAAATTGTTATCCCCTTGTGAATATTACTTAGCCTCTTTCCTCCGTTTTGTAGGCACATCACCTGTCTTCTGTGTCTCTCTCTCTCTTTCAGTCATCTACAGACACAACTAGAGCAATTGCAACAACCCTGCACTTTACCCACAATTTTTAAGCACTCCTCACTCTCTATTTTGTGCCTATCTCCTCTATTTATCTTTTATCAACCAGGATTTTGCAATCACACAGAATTATTGCCTCCGACTTTATTTTTGTGTATTTTTTATTTTAGTATGGGAGAGAGCTCCATTTCAGGAGTTGATCAGTCATCAGCCTCCCATTTACCTCTTCTCATATCTGGCGAAATTGAGAAATTATTTTGTATTATTGAAAAGAAACACGTTATACCGCTATATGAGGGTATATATATGGATAGATTTAGATATATTTTGTGTGGAAATAGAAAACCTTTGATTGAATTGCATTGCATTGGGATTTGGGATGGTATCTCCTATACCAGTGTTTGAAAAGGCTTAAGTATTTAACAGTTGTTCTTCTGCTGCGGAGTTGTCGAGAGTTTGACTTTGACTTTTGAATTGACAATTGATGTGAGCAAGAATGTTTTTTGTTTTGTTGTTACGAACAACAGAAAATAAACTGTCAAGGGACATAGATGGAGGTATTTGTGACTAAAACAAAGATTTTTATTTTGTGGAATGTTTAAGGACTAAATTGATGAGCTTGTCGTGTCATGTGTCTTTAGAAGCGAACCTTAATTTCTACCTGAGTTGTAAAGTTGTTTTTGGTCGAGTTTCGTTCGTCCTGGGCATTGTAAGCTACAGGAGTATTATTATCAAGTAGGTATGTATACATGTTTGTACGTCCAGGGCAGGGATAATTATCTGTATGTACGACTGGAGACTTTGGTACTGGTAGTATAGCAGGGTATCGACTGTAGGAGAAGGAAAAACATGTGTTTTTCTTCGAGTTCACCACTAACAATAAGAAGTCGAATAATTGTTCATGAAATTTTAGGTTAAAAGAAAGAGAGATAAGGAAGGTAGCGTAGTGGAGTCTAAGGCATAGTGTGTATTTAGTTCGTTAAATGTGTCTCAGTGCGGCGGATGGAGGGACAGGTATGCAGGGAGTGTAGTATAATAACAGTACAGACGAAGATTCCCACTATCAAGACGAGTGAGGCCATGTTCATAAAAATGAGAGGTGAGCATGCAGATAGGTGATAATTATAAGCAGATAGTTTCGTGGGTCTATGGACGGATGGATGGTTGGTTGGTTGGATCGTTGGATTCGTTGGTATGTGTCTCACAGGTGATGGCGTTGGTGTGAGTGGTGGTAATGATAATAGAATCTGGTGGGGTGAGAAAGGTCTTTTAATTGCTGAAGGGAGTAGGCAAGTTTTCTTTTCTAATTATAAAATGGAGTTTCATGCGACCATAGGGTCATGACTCAGGGCAGAGGACAGCTTTATGACTATAGATTTCTCAGCGTAAGTTGACAAGTCAAGCCGACCGAATATGGTTTTACAACGCTCCATGGCCAATTAAGGACAGAGAACGGTCAATGTAAAGTGAACCTGCCGAAAGACTCAAAAACAATTTACTTTAGATTTAGAGAAACTGTGTACGAATCATATTATTTAGAAGCTACTTCCATCCTTCCATTTCCCTCCCCACCAATTCACCATCTCACTAGTCACAGAGACAATAATAATATCACCAGGGCGAGGAAAGACTCGTCATAGCAGTCCGCCTTCCCTCATGTCCAAGAAGTATTAGTCAGTTTGACGAGATTTAATGCTAACTAACGAGGGAGCTACTACCCATTGCTCTAGCTGTAGCGGTATATTACTGTAATTTCGTATTGTGTCCATATTTACAAAACTAAAGCCGTATGTAATAGCAATAGCCTACCTTAACTATACCTTCATACTATACGTAAGGTAGCTTCACTCACTCACTATATAATACCTTTTGATTGTGTACCCTGTATGTACAGTGTGGGGTTCTTTCTTTCCCTTGTCTTCCTCGTTCCTTTTGATTGCAGTCGCTTTTTGTCCCTGTTAATTTTGGGGGGATTTTAAACTGTTCAGGTGAGGATTGTGGAGAGTTGGACGGTGAGTGACGGGACGGTTTCGTTTGACAAATGCTCCTTTCCTTCGTCTTTGGGCCACTTCACTTGTAAATCCTGTGGGTTCGTATTATATATTAGATTATGTGTGTGTGTGCCTTTATGTCCCAATCTGTCCTTGTAGCATGTTTGATTTGGGAAGGACGGACTGACTGGTTGGCTAGCGTGTCGCTCTAGTGCTATTACTTCCTACTAGAAAAGTGTGTGAGTGTACTGTAGTGCTGTGGCCTGAGACGGTTCGTTGAGTGCATAGAGCTGGCAGTGCAGTGAGTCCTTATATTTTCGGTTCCGAAATCGGTAGTGAGTAGTGGTTACACCCACCGTGTCCATCCCCCCGGAAAACTGAAGGCACGCTAGGCTATGTCACTCACAAAGATGCAGTCAACGAAGCCGACTACCCACTACAGCAGCCTCGGCCCTCTCTGTCCACGCAAGTAGAGGTCTAACAAAGAGGGCCTATAGACATATAGCTATAGGTATAGCTCTGTACTTTGAGTACATGCTGGAGTCTTTATAGTTATAGCCCGTGGACTACGGGGCTGTACACACACAGTCACAGATTTTATACGTGAATCCCCTCCATTCAGAATTTAAGCTTAGCTTGCGGCTATCAACTCAACGGGGTACTTTATCTATCCCGGGCCTTATGGCAAACCTACCTTGCCTATCATCCTTGCCCTACCCCACGGACGTACTCACCCCATTCACTCAGGTGTATGATTAACGAAAGACACAAGAGTGAGTGAGAGAGAGAGAGAGAGAGACAGACAGAGAGAGACCAGAAAAATTCTTTATCTTCAGCTTACCCTCACAGTGGGCTTGCCATACATGTGTGTATGTGTAGGTATTACCCTTAAAATTTATTCTCAGGTGAAAAATTCATTATTAGAATTGGAATAATAACATAAATTGTTAATCTTAATAGAAGGTAATATAGTACTTGGTCAGATTAGAAGCTTTCTCTAACTGTTTATTTAATTGTATCCTTTATTTATGTCCATTCCACTTCGGCTTTACTCTAAGTTTCAATTGTGAGCTCGGTTCCAGTGATTAGCTTGGAATGTTTAAGAATTCTAGAGCCGTTAACTATACATAAAGGTGGCGGTGGCTCTTCTGTAAATTTAGAAAACTTGTTAACACCTTTTACTGTATTAAATTTAGACTCCTTATGGCACACATTTCCCATTGTGTATCGATAGTCTCTTAATGTTCATGAGTTATTTCCTACCTGCATTATGAGCAATTAAAATTTTGAATGCACCAACCACCATGCTATGTTATAATTTTGAAAAATTTAGGAATTTGATAAATTACTGAAAAAATATTTTGTCACTAATTAGCCCTGCTACCTACCAGTACCAATGGATGGGAGCGTTAATTTTAAATCGATTAGGATATCCTAGTCTTGCTTTTTAAACCTCTCGAAAAAAATAATGATGTCACATAATAAAACATTAACGCAAGTTATACATGAGCCAATGAATGGAGCGGAGAGCTCGCCGCAAATTATTTCCAGGTGTGCTAATGTTTTAGTTGTTGTTTTTTTTTCTCTGTCTCTCTCTGCGTTGGGAGCTCCTTGTACTCATGTGCAGTGCAGTGGGATAGAAATCCGTCATTGATTGGCATGCACACACACAGAAGCTCATAGTCCTTTTTGGCTCGTTGAAAATCCTAGGAAAAGAATATATATTACTGTATTAATATTAATAACTTTATCATTACAAATGAGCTAGGACGAAAGTAATATGGGAAAAAAGTTGGGCAAGTATGTAATGAGCTAAGCGACTGCGGAAGGTGTAGGAAAGTACGCAGAAGGAGAGAGAGAGAGAGAGAATATGAGTAGGTATGCATTTGCATGGAGATATATACACGTCTCTCTTGAGGAAAGCTATAGCGCAGAGCTTGTCAAAGTAGCAGACAGAAGAGGGTATGACAAAATAAAATAAGGAAACTTTGCAAAAGTACTCGAGGATCAACATCAAGGCAGGCTTTCAGACACGCGCAAATGCAAATCATGTGTATAGTAATAGTACAGACAGACCTTATGCGCCTCTCAGAGATATATTGTGTATATGTATATTTATATTTGCCTATAGGCCACCAACTAGGGTGGTATATAGTCAATTCCCTGCATCTACATTCTATTGTATATTCTGTTGATGTTAAAGACGAGTTTTTGAAAAGATTTACGCCCGTATACTCCACGGCTAGTGCCTATTGCCTTCCCCATTACGACTCCTATTACTATTCATTCTCCCGTATCAACATACACGACGATGACACGAACCAGTGTAGCCAGCAGAGCCAGGTTCACAGATATTACTTATTACTCACTACTTTTCTTGGTACTTAAACCTAGTGTTAACATGCTAGGGTGTTACACAATATATCAGTACTTCCCGTACTGGCTCTACGACAGTACATATAGTTTCCCTTCCAATACAAAATAAATTAATGCTGTAGGAATTTTAAATGTCTACCGTCGTCATTTTTCTGCTGTCGAAAAGTGAAAACTGACACGAACGTTCGAGCCAGGGGTAACTTACACACTACCCCACTAATTACTAATCTTGTTTGTACTCCCAATGCATGACTTGCCTTTAATTGTCCAAGAAATTCCCTTTTGAATGGACAAGGAAATATTTGTGGCTAAAAACTGTATTTATGGGAATTAGAATAAATTGCTAGGTGGATGGACGGACGGACGGACGGACGGATGGATGAAATGATGAATGTATGTACCTATGCGTGAGTGACTGAGTGTACGTATGAGCTCGTCATTGATTTTGGGAAGGAGGAGTGTGAGTGTGAGGGAAGGAGATTGGATATATCTAGCCGTCCGTGGGTAGGTAAAAAAAGGTATTTGGAATTTGCATATAAATATATATGTGGGAAATTTTCCATGGAGGGGGGACTATGCATAAAGGGATATCTGTAAATGGAACGCAATCAATATAAAGGTGGATAAATTGTATTTCATTCCATATGCATGACATGTAAAGTGAAGGAGTTATAAAAATGGGGAATTGTACTGTGTGCGGTGTGGTGTGTGGGGATGGAAAAGTGGAGAGATGAAGAGACAAAAGGAAAAGACAGAGAGTTTACGTTGATAGGGATGAAAGTCGGAAGTGAATTGGAGTGTAGAAATGAGAGTATAGTCATAATGATGTGGAAGTCGTTTCACGATACGGACTTTCAATGTTTTAGACTGGAAATAAGGGAGAAAAGGAGAGAGAGAGAGAGTGAGATCGGGATCGAGGAGGAGGACGTTTCAGGACGTCGACGAGTACGACGAGAGAGAGAGAGAGAGAAAAGATTCGTTTTGGTAGGAAATTTATGCAAGTGCGAATCGTTATAGCAGAGAGGGAAAATTGTCTTTTAGCTGATAGCGCATGCTAAACTAACTTGTGCCGTCTATTAGTTCGCTCCACCCGATTGTGTCGCGATCGCAAATCGGAGCAACTTTTATCGCTGTCGTTTGTTCTTGCACCGATTCCGAGTGGCTATTTGCTTCGTTGACGTCGGTCCTTTTATAAATCAATAGTGAAAATGAAGGAATTTTTCCCCGTGTCTCGTCTTCGTCCCGCTCCTGGAATGCAAACTTGATGACTTTTAGCATTGGGAGTCCTTTTTTTTTTACTCTCTTTCGGTCTTTCAAATTCTCTCTCTCTCTCTCTTTCTCTGGATCCTCTCGTGCTGGAAGTCCCGGTTTGAACTGTACGGTCAGAGCCAAAGCCAACGTTCCTCCCATTCTCAAACTCACTCACTCACTCGTGGCTCTGGCTCGTCGTGACTGCTGCCTGCCTGCCTGCCTGCCAGAACCTTCCTCTCATTACTTACCCGATTCAGTCGACAGACTCAGTTCCTAGCAAACGTTTCCACAATGAACATCCATCCATCCCGCACTCGCTCATAAGTCAGTGTGGGTGTGCTTTGTTTTAATTACTCGTCATTCATTAGTACCTCACGCAGCTGCTCAGAGCAAAATTTATATTTCCTCCACTCTCATTTGCATGGCTATGGCAAGGTGCCCTGCCTCTGCAAATACTACCACTCTTCTCACTACCTTTCCTCATCGTCGACGTCTATCTGATCCAACGAATTTTTTTCTAGAGTCAGTGCCGGTGGTGTTTTTTTATTTTATTTGTCTCAACGACGACTGTGTGTTCTTTCAGTGAGCGACTAAAAATCAAACATGTTTATTTCCAACCGTCGAGTCCACGGAGTGTGATCAACAGTATGGATCTATCAGTGGTATTTACATCAAATTTGTTTTTGTTATTTCTTGTGAATATACTGATACCGTAGGGAATTCCAGGAAAATAATTTTTGAGGAAAAAAAAACTACTACAAACTGAGTCACTTTTAGGTCTTTTTAATAGTACTTCTAGGGGTATTTTTTTTTCTCGGGCGAATTTCCGTCGCCCACCCGACACACGTGCTTCTCCGTATCTCCGTATTTAAGGTGCTCGTCCAGCTCGACAGTAGTGCGTGCTTGAAGCTGCCGACTGTACAACGTACATGGAGAAAGTATTTCTATTTTATGTTCACTTGAACAGTTAGACAGACACTAAGTTCCATGTGAGATATTTTGATTCCAAGACGGGTTTCAGGGCTGCGACTGGGGAAGGAATCCTCTTCGTTTTTTTTTGTTGAAATTTATAAGTTGTTTACAAAATATGAAGAGTGAAAAGGCTTGTACAGGGTTTACGAGCTGGAGTTGGAAAGTATAGCTGAGTATACACGGAGCAGTGCAGAATAATATTGCAAAGTACCTACGGTCGTGTAGTTAGTTAGTTAGTGTCTGTATGATAGCTGTCCAGCGGGTGTTGCCGTGCGGGAAGGCCGCTGACCAGTCCGTCAGTGAGCACTCGATGATGGTCAATGGATTTTGGTGTGGGTGATGGGATAGAAGTTGTTGGTAGTAAGGTAGTGTCCGTATAGTATTGCATTGGTAGTGGATGTCGGGTTAAACCCTTTTTATCTGATAGCGTAATGAAAAGCCTCGTTGTTCCACTATTTACCTTTGACACGCGAAACTCTTGTAGTCCAGTGTACAAACAGGGAACAAATTGGCACATGAGAGATTTCTCGTCAGATTTGATTGTCGTTTGAGGAGGGTTCGTGAAAAATTGATGGATATTTTAATGGCGCTTGAGAGCACATTATGCATTCAAAATGTGACTAGTAAGATGTCAATGTTGGCGGTGGTGTGGTGCCTACTTACCCACCTAGAGTTTCGTGGTATGTAAAAGGACTTGGACTCGTCAGCCTTGTTCTTGGCCACGATCTTTGCCAGTGTGTGTGTGTGTGTGTGTGGAAACCAGCTGGTGGACGACTGGCTTATTTGAGGGAAGAATGGACATGCCGTGATA
>JAQFZC010001483.1:0-29696 GCA_034695205.1 Dicyrtoma fusca | reverse complement strand
CACTACTCTAATAAATACTGTCTCTAAATTCAACCTCACTGCCAAGCCTAATCTACGTCCACCTCATTCCCAGCATAGCATCGCTGAAGTGTTTAGGAAATAATCCTAACACTAGGTATTTAAAATTGTGTAATGTCTATGCAGGTCAATAAAGTATTCTAGGATTAAAGGTACTGGGATTCCGTTGGATTTGACAATTTAGTACATCGACTGATAAGATATTATTTGAGCATGGTGGTGCAGTCAGCTTGTATTTGTTTAAAAATACTTTAAGAGATCATTTACAACACAGTATTTTGTTGTATTTGTCCTTGTTTAAAGAACCTTGAGATAATAATTGTTTCAGTGTTATTTATTTTTCTATTTATCTACTAAAAAGGATTTCACAGCTCACTGAACGGCAACGGCTTATAAACGAGGATTCATTTTTATATTTCCTAGCAGTGCATAGGTACGACTGTAGCAGTAGGCGCACACCGGTGTATACATACATATAGGTAATATTAATAATGACTGAGTTCACATAGATAGCTACAGATTAATAGGCTTTATAGTCGTAATTTATTTAGCTCATATTTTCCAAGGTTCTGATACAAAATGCAGTTCAGCCCATTAGTTTTATTAGTGATATACTGAAATGTAATTGGGCTAGTAAATTGTTTGATGACTAGGATTGCTCTCAGAATAGAAATATGCGGCGAATTACGTTTCGCTTTATTTCAGTTGACGTACATACAGTACGAACATGTTTGGATATTTATATTCTTTCTGCTTCTTGTTGTAATTATTATTATTATTCAAGGCTAAATAATTTACAAGTATTCTATATTGAGCAATAATTGGTTTGTGCTGTAAACAGGAAAAGATTTAATCGATTTCAATCATTTTCCTTAGAATATGAGTCACATTTTGTGACCTCTTACTACCCAGTCTCACTGATTATATGGGCTGGCAATGGATTTTTTAATATAGTTCTGTCATACTATGACAGAACTGCATTGGAAACCTCTTTTGAGTTTGCTACATTTATCTTAATGCTTAGATATACCTAATGTACGTACCTATGTGAATGGCCCTGAACCATAAGATTTTGTCTAATGCCCGTCTTCCTCCTTTTCATGGATCCCGTTCCGTGTCACCATTCCCATTGGAACAAATGTAACTATTTCTTGAGTATACGTCGTCTATAAGTACTATCTTAACTTCAGCTGTTTCAGCTGAATTATCATTGTCATAGATAGAACATCCTATTTTGAAAATTAAAGAAGTTACGTATTAGATTAGCATGAGTTGGTACATTTTTCTTACAAATTTAGAACAGCTCATTTGAAGAATGCTTAATTCAAGACTGTGGTATCTATTGTACGGGCTGTACTCCTAAATTCATTTGTATGTCGCTAATTGATAGTTTATTAATAGTGTCATCCAACTTTATAAAGTCAGTAAAGATATTTCCACGTTGGTTCGGCAGTTCTCGGATCATACCTCTCTTCTTTTCAGAAGCCTGCACAAAAACTTTGTGGGAAAGGAAAGAACACGGTCTCACTTTAGCAAGTCTAATCCAATTGTGTATATATACATAAGGTGCAGAGCCTGAGAGCGACTGTATAAGAACAGTAACGTTTCGAAACTTTTCCAAAATTCAAGTCAGCCTTGTCAATTCTTTGAATTGTCAACTTGAGTCAGCGAAGTAACTTAATCATGTTATGTCTCGTGTGGCTGTGGCTCAGTCTGACGCAAAGGTTTATTATGTAGAAAAACTGTGTGTGTAAGTGTGTATGTGCATGATTTACTGGTATCGTTCAAAGAAGTAGTAAGTATGAGTATTATTTTGGCTCAAAATTTATTCACAGTACCTAATTCGCATCTAGTGAAAGCACTACCCAGTTCATATATTTAATTGTTGGAAAAACTGCTGGGGGGATAAGAGAATAAAAAATTAAAATCTCCCATGCGATCTTCTATAAACAGGACGCAAGGAAATGTGCTTATAATTTTGAAGGCATGGAATTATTCCAAGCAGGGTAGTATACTATAATATAATTGAAATTGTAAGTTCTAGGAAATAGGGCACTGAACAAAGTTTCTAGATAATTGTTCAGAGAGCATATGTGGTACGTACAGTATAAACGATATGTAACTGAAACCAAGAGCGTTGGCGTATTTGACAAGCTACTTAAATTTTTTTCAAAGTGAAGTAGAGTATTATTACATTAGGTAGGTAGGTTCCATACTAACTAGAAGCTAGTTGAAAAAAAAAACCGGAACATATGTAGTAAGATTTACAGCTGCCATTGGTATGTTATACTATGTAGTCTGGGTATGTACAAGCATGTTCATGCTTGGGAAAGCGGGTGGCGGTGGCCTGTATTGATTAATGCTGACGGGAAATAATCCGAGCGTATGCTGCAGAAAATTGGCTTGGCAAAGAGGAAAATAAAACCAGTTTGAATGTATGAATTTTAAAATGTCTTAGTAGTAGTAAAAATCTACACGGTATAAAAGCTGAAAGCTCCGAAGGTTTGTTGGTCCTTTGTACTTTTTTTTTAGTGTTATAGTTTCTATGTGGAGCTTGGCAAACTAAGATGTCTCACAGTGATTACATACACATTTGTGTACCCATGTATGTGGATACAAGTAGACTCGAGTTTAAGTCGCCCTCACCAACTACGGCTTCAGCTTCTTAGGCATTAAAACATTTCAAATATTTACACAGGTATCTCTGTCTATGTTGAATAGAGAAAAAAAAAGTATTACGGATTGCGGCTTACTAGTGGGAGCGATAACTTCAAGGTTGAAAATACGACCAAAGTCATATCGCAAAATTATACATTCGAGTTTGAACATATAATGTATGCACCAGATAATATTTCACGCTCAGGTCCCATTTAGTCAGTCAGTCAGACACACATGCCTATGTTACATGTACTGCGTTCCCACTTCCCACTATCAGTATTCCAAGTCTGACTGTTGTGATGGCTGAATTCGAATTGTAGTTAATCATCCTATCTGTATATAGGTAATATATGTATATGTATCAAGCAAAAATATAGTGGAGCGTATGGAACATGTTACGTAGGTAATAACAGTGATTTATTTTGAACTACCGATATAATTTCGATGGAGGAAAGTTTATTTATTTAACCTAGTTGATGCTAAAGCGAAAGGTTGTAGAGCATAATCGTAGTATTTGATAGGTTTTTAAATAGGTCAGAAAGTAAATGTTGACATAAGGGCGGGCGCGTAGGCATGGGATGCTGCTACTACTGACTGGGTACTAGGAAGAATGATACAGGTGTAAATCGTTATATTAGCATTACTCAATGGGAATGGAAGTGTGCGGTCCTCTGCTGAAAGGATTTTCTAGTCGAATTTACTTACGTATAGTAGGTACCTATGTAGAATTACATAGTATGGTCTGACTGATGGATCATAACATTTGGTAGGATTTTTTAAGTAATGACTACTGTGACATAGTTACGGTGGTATGTCGTTTGTGTTTACGTACCTAATTATATATTTTTAGCAGTGTCAGGCAGTGTTAGATACTGATGCTGTCTGCTGTGTGCTGGTTAGTGTTACATATTGACTGTAGTAGACAAGAAGAAAGTGTGGTTGGAGTGGGGAATGAATTAATCTCAATGTAATGGTTTTATTTGCAGTCAACGGGCTTCGTAAGACACAACACGCCACATCCAAAGGACCTCAAAGCCAAATTCCAGAAATGGTTTGGAGGGACGAAACCCAAGTCAAAAAATGTCGACAAGGTATTCGTGGCACCGGATGAAAATGTACGTTATCACACTCATCTGTAAAATAGTTGGGCATACATGAATATTTTTTAGCTACAGTGCTAGAAGGCTTTACAAGACCGAACTCATTCATAGTTCATAGCGTACGCTGTGTGCTATTGTGAAGTCTTCTTGTCATTCAGTAGCTGCTTTTGTGTTGCTTGGAATGACAGACGAGGTTTAATTAAAAGTAACAAAAATATTAATTAAAAAGGAGAATTCCAAAGGACCATTCAGACCAGAAAGACAAAAACTAGTGGAGGAGAAAGATACGAAAGAGCCATACCACCAGTATCATCCCCATCAGCCTCATCAACTTCATCATGTCTCGACACCAGCCACAGTCAAGGAGGTTGAAGAAAATCAGACTGAAACTGAAACGGATGAAATGGATGAACCAGAACCAAATGAGCAGGAACAAGCTCTGCTGGTAAACTTGTATTTTTGTGTCCCATATTTTTTGAATTCATACTTGAGCTCTGGTAAAGGATTAGAATGCATAAAGTGTGTATTTTGTGGTAAACTTGATTTATAATTAATGAGTGTTCATTTGGGGTACAGGAAGAAAAACATGTGGGATTTGCAATGGAGTACGACGACGAAGAGGAGCATGAGGAAGAAGCTACAGATGACCAAGAAAAACGAAATCTAAAATTGCAAAGAAGAGATACACCTCATCACTTGAAAAATAAGCGAATCGTCGCTGAAACCTCTGATTCTGATGCAATACGAGCTATACTACAGAAGGTCATAGTCACCAACTTTCATTTTGTTTCTGTCGGTTTTGAATATTGTTTGTTGCAGTGGTTACTTTGTTCTCGTTTTCACTTATTTTTACTTTATCTCTGATGTCTGCCTACAGTCACAGCGAAAGCCGGATGAGATTGAAATAGACAATAGTTACTCCGAACCAAGCAAAGAGGACATTGTAGACTCGAGCATTCCACAGAAAGACGTTATTAAAATTCTTGAGCTGACGTTGAACCGTGAAGATGGATCTCCGTTTGGACTGAATATAGCTGGCGGACTTGGTTCTTCCCCTTATGTTGACAATGATCAGTCAATCTTCATATCGAAAGTCGTTCCGGGTGGTTTAGCCGAAAATGCTGGCTTGCAGGTAAACAAAATTCCGGGTTTTTCCTATATAGAATGTAATCCGCTTAAGAATATTAAAATCGTGAATAGAGGTATGTTTCAGTTGAATGGCTTTAACACTGGCGTAAACTGGTTTAAACCATGTTTCAGAAAGTTGGTACCTAAATTGGGTTTGACAGTTTCGGTCTGTTTGCAGACTTAAACTTCTATAAGTCACTGCGCTGCTGGTGTTGTGTTTTCTCTTTAATATTGACTTCTAATGTACCAGACTTAAAATGCGTTTAAAATGAATTAGAGATGCATACCTAATTTTCGTAATACCCTTGAGATCTGATTGCTTTCGAATTATGCGTCTGTTATTTTTGTTTTCACGTCGTAGATTTTGTTAGGAGCGAATGAGCTTGCAACTACTTAAAACATCGCGAATGTTGCGTATGCTTAAACTTGAGTAAATAATTAATTTTACAACGGACTATTTAAATTGTCATTTGAATTGAACAGGCTGGAGATCGGGTCGTGAAAGTTAATGGAAATGACTTCACTAATATTGAACACATGGCTGCTGTGGATGCAATAAGAAAAGCGGGCAATCGAATTGTTTTTATGGTGGAAAGGAAATCATCAGAAGTTCCCGACTCATCGCAGCATAATCATCTAGCATTCGTTCCAAATTCAAATTTATCGTCCACAGAGAAACCTAATATTATCAGTACTGTCACGATGGAAAAAGCACCAAGCCCGATACCAAAGTTGATTCGGGAATCTGGCGAAGCTCTAACAAGTACCACTGATCCTCGTGCACATTCCCCATCATCAAATTCAATTGTCCCTTCGCCAAAACCATTCAGTGGGTCGGTTGGTGGTGCTAGTAGCGCTGGTACGGCAAGCGGCTTAAGTACTTTTGATGCTATGATTCCGTCCGAAGTCAAAGCACCATCTGCGGTTGTCACTGTGACAATTAAACAACCAGATTCGGTCTCCGGACCAGTTCCAGAACTTTTCCTACCAGCTCCTACTGATTTAGGTACTGTAACAGAAACAATCACCAAAAGCACATTGACTGAAACTGTTTTTACCCGAGTCACGCATAATGAAGCTATGATGATTCCAGTTCAGACTGAGGTACGTTTTATTCACATGGTTTGGATCATCCCTTTTATAAATATTACCCACCCACCCTATTTAAATATATTGACTTTTCACAGTTGAACTCGTAAACGTTATGCTTGAATGACTTTTGTAGGGGTTAATCAAGTATATTTTTTTATCAGGATATTGTAATTTCAAAAAAGAAGGGTGAGCCAATTGGAGTAAAAATCATATCTGGAACTGAGCAAGATTGCTTTCCGTTTGGATCCAAAGGCCATCCTGGTGTATATGTTGTTGACGTTATCAACGATGGACCAGCTGGTAAGGCTGGGTTACAAGTTGGTCACCGCATCCTAGAAATCAATGGCAAAATGATTGATCCAACAGACAAAAATAAAATTGCTAGCGCTCTTCTAGAAGCGAGAGATAAGTTAACCCTCCGAATACGAAAGCATCCTCCTCCACCTGGATTCATGGTCAGTAAACAGTCGTATCGTTAATGTAGCTTAAGGTGGGTCCAGTTTAGTGGGACAGTAATCCAAACCATATGCATGTGCTGACGTTTGATTTCCGTTTCAATGTAGGTTATTGACCTTCATCGGGCTGAAGGCGAAGCTTTAGGAATGCACATAAAAGGTGGCACGGATAACAAGGGAAATCCGTTGGACAAAGATGATAGTGGCATCTTTATATCTAAGATTGTTAATACTGGAGCTATACATCGAAACGGATTACTCAAGGTGTGCTACAAAATATATTATTGGTGTATGCGCAATGGGTATATTTGAAAAAGTTGTATTTTTTGATCATGGATTTTGTATTACAGGTTGGCATGCGAATTTTAAGTGTTAACGGAAATCCTTTGCTAAACGTTGAGCACATGGATGCCGTAAGCGTCTTGCGAGGCGCTGGCAGTGAAATTAAAATGGTAGTTGCCAACGGGTACGATCCCAACGAAGTAGACAAACTCCGAGAGGAAGGCAAACTTCCTGACAAAATAGTCGAAGTTCTTTCAAATAGTGAGGAGGCTGCAGCAGCTGCTGCTGCTGCCGCTGCTAGGCAAAACAAGGAGATAGTTGAAGAAACAAAGACTGGAACAAATCACTCAGTAGACAAAGTCATGGAAGTGGTCAAAGCAGCTGAACAACTTGTTGGTGTGCCTTCATCCCCAAAATCTCGTACCAATACGCCTAATTCCTTATCATCTGGTCTTGTACCAAAAAGTCCAACGAGTTTTGATGTGAAGAAAACGACAATCGTCATGACTGGTCATTCGCTGACTTCTCCTGCTTTAGGTGGACCTAAAAAATTTGCTGATGCACCATCTGAAGACCTAAGTTTTGCAACTACCCCTGGTGATTTAGCAAGTAGTAAACCTCCAGTAATTCCCACAAAAACACCTACAACTCCAACACTTACCGACCCTTGTCCCTTGTACGCTAACATAAGTGACTTGAATAGTGGGAAAATTCATTCCTCGTCAGAAGAAATTGATTTGGAGTTTATCGATGAATCAGCCGAAAGCGGAAGCAATGAAGAGAGTACAAGTAAACCCAGCGGAGGGATTGTGAGTGGTAATGTTGGTGTTGAAACGCGAAATCCAATTCTCAACGGGAGCCCGAACTATAATAACAATAACAATAATGTTGGGCTTCCGCCTCTTCCGTCTTCCGCTTTAAGTTTTAGACAGAAAAATATTCCACCTAATTTGAATTTGACTCATAACAAAGACCGAGGAAGCTATACTCCGCCGCCAGTTCCAACTCCTCGGACCAGCTTAACCCTGAGCGGCGGCCGAATATCTCCTATTCTTCATGAAGAGGTAAGCCTATTATTATATTTTACTGATTTCTAACTTTCTCTTTCTAATTTTCTTTACCTATGATTCTTGAATCCACTTATGCTATCGTAAAAAAGTGTCTGTACAGAATTTTGAGGGTTCCTTTATTTTTCTTAAGGTTCACATTATAACTGCTGTGTAGTGAAGATAAAATTCTTGAGAAACTTCTGAGTGAGAAACTCATGAGAACTACGGGTTTCTCAATCTGTCTCTCTATCTCTGTCATTCTATCTCTCTCTCTCTCTATCTATCTTACCACGAGTATTTGTCATCGAAATTCGACTAGCTTACGTGACTAGCTATAGTTCTGTCATACTAATAGAGAGATTTAAAGCCTTTCGTAAAATTGTGAAGTACACACTTAAAACTGAGGGCTTGACCATCCAGAATTAGGATTTGACGAGAAGGTACGCTTGGGACATGTACAATCTTCATCATGAAGACAAGAATGATTACTGCAAGTATTATTAATTACGTATAGGTTCAGATATTATTTATTTGTACGCGTTACATCATCGTGATAAGAACAGCCATGTACTTAGGCAACATTTCAGTCGGAATGTGTACATTTGTAGTAAATGTCCGTGTCGTTTCAGTGTACAGTTCGTACCGGTATGTTGTCAGTGTGTTATCAAAATGACTTTATCGTAGCTAACAAGAAACGGTAAACTTGTCGTGTGTAAACCCTCACACAACCTGAAGGTAAACTTAAGAGCTGGAATGAATATTGCATTTAATGAAGGAACCTTATAGTTTACTTTGGACAAAACTTGGTGTTAGGGAGGTTGGTTGGTTGGTTATAGGGGATCTTAAATTTTAAATAGGATTTCATTCGCACACACCAAGAAGTGTGACTAAATATATTTCCTGTAGACCACACTCTTACTTGGCAAATATTCAAATTGATTGTGTTCAAAGTGTGATTCTGAACTATAGACGAAAGCCAGTATATGGCACCTGTAGAATACAATGAACCAATTTTTGGAGGAAACTAGAACAAGAGAAACACATTCTACAATTTTTTGGCCATTAAGAAAATATCGCCTTGATTTTCCTCTTCATGTGCATTTCCTTTTCAAATAGTTATTTGAAGCGCCTTTTTATTCACATTTAATTCACTTTTTTATTCATTCTTCCCAAGATTTAATACTTGGGGATAGGTATGTTACAAAGTTTATTTACTCATAGCTTCGGAATTTCTACCGGGTTAATATGCAGCGACCAAATAATTAATGAAATAAACATACTAGACTGCCTTGAGATGTATGCTTGATATGTGAGAATTATGTATGGTATGTTGTGTACAAAGGGGGTCATTAAAACCGTGCGGAGAAGTAAATAAATAGGTAGGTATACTATATACCTAGCCAACCAAATTAGATAAAACTTGACTGCTTTGTAGGGAATATTTGGTGTAATGTACTTTAATTATTAACTACTATCTACAATAATTTAATGTAGTTACTCTGAGCTCTGAGCTGAAATGAATGTGTAGGTATTTGTGTAATTATTTTTCAACGTCAATTTTTGGGGGAATTCCAATCATGAAGCAAATGTGAAAAAATCTTCTGCAAATCCACGGTGTATATGTGCTGGGATTGAGCGAGAAGATTTCTGTATATCTGTATTATGAGAGTACTTACTAGTTAGCAACTACCTATATATGTTCTAATTCCGAGAAGGGCATCTATCGATCTATCCTACGGTACCTCCGTAGCTTGTATGTAACAATGTGTATCATTGCTTTGTACCGTTTCCATTGATTCGTACTATTACAAAGTTATAGCTATACTGTAAATATATTCATTAATTTGCAGAGGAAAGATATCGTGACTTGAAACGTACATAATATGCATATGAATTATATGTTATAACTAGATACTTAAGAGAAGCAAACAAATTAGCAGTAATGCTAATTTTAAGGAAGTTGTCAGTTTTATTACGTGTGTACACATATACCGACATACCTACCTACTTACTTATGTTAACGAATATTTCCAAACTCCCAGAACAAAGTGTTATTACAAAGATTTTAAAATACGGCATGACATATATGACATAATAATTTGTACTAGAGATACTATAAATTAAAGATCCTTGTATAAATTATAAATATATTCCTATTTTTTAAACTCATTAACACTTACACTTACAAGGGACTTTTCAACTTTTAGAGAAGATATAAAAGTAATGTTATTGTGCTATTCACGATCAAAAATTGATTAATGAGACGACTCATCGCCGGAAACAAGAGAGCTATTGCTATCATGACATTTGGCTAACATTGTTTGTAACAGCTAACTGGGAAATTACACAGTAGGTTAGACTTTTTTCTTGTAGGGGTTCAAAACTATTCATACGTGTTATTGTGCATGATGCATTATGATTATGCAACATTACTGACCACATTCAAGGACATGATAAGTATTAATATTATTTCAATTCTTATGAAAGTATTAAACTAGTACTTTTTGCATTAGTATGATAAAAATACCAAGATTGAATAAAGTTCCTACTCAAAGCAAATTATTTTCTTTATTAACGGTGTGACGATGCGATGTTGACTGAAAAAAAAACACATTTTGGATTTGTAATCAATTGCATTGTAAACAATCTTCACAATGTCCTCAAACAATATCCATGTTCCATCCCATATTAGCCAAAGAAAAGGTAAATACATTGTTTTGCAAAAGTTACCGTTTGTTATTCTCTGCCACTGAATGTGTCTAATGGTGTGCTTTATATACGTACCTAATTCTTCCTATTATTGTTAGTAGAGAAAGCATGTACTACTAAATTGCAAAAATTTCTCAAGCTTTAGTTATTGTCAAGGTTTAAATTCAAGATTTTGGAGACAAAAGCAAAGTACACAGTAGGTATCTATGTTAGTACTGTAATGGGTAGATACATGGTGTGAAATTTGTTTTCTTTTTTGACCCGACTGACTGTGTACGTTTAAAGCATGTGTATGCATTTACTCATTAAAACCTTCACAGAGTTATCAGTTATAGTTAATTCCAGCCTTCATTTAATTTTCCTGAATGGTCTGATTACCTTCTATCTACGAAAGTTAGTCGTGAAATTATTGTTGTTTAGATACAGTTAGGTTGTTTTTGTTGTTGTTGGAATTGTGAGATTCGAAGAGATGCTGTAATTCCCTACATACGTCCAGATTAGGAATGGAACAAGTATTAACTGTATGACCTGATTGACGTTTTGTACCCTGTGTGTGTTTCCATTGAGATTATGTACCTAGCTTGAACCTTAGTTCTGATTCTGATTGTGAGTGATTCTAATGATTCAGATGGAGATATAATTTGTTGTGGTTTTCGTTAATGAAAAATACCTAGTACTCTTCAAGATCTGTGGTGTAATTTTGAATGATCGTAATATTTCTATATTATATAATCAGCGTTGATATGAGTTTTGTAATGAAAGACTTCCTGCTTTTTGCTGCTTCTGTCTTTTGTCTTGATGACGTCTGCTTGAACGTAATTAATTTTATTTGATTTTGTAGGAGCAACCTAAAGAAGTGAGAGCCAAGATAAAGGATTTGTCCCCACGAGCACCGGCAAGTGTAAATATTCAGTTAGCATCTGAGGAAGATACAGATGACAGTGAACCATCTGCAGTATTCCAGTTTTCTCCAGAATTCCACCGCGTCCCGTCCCCCATATTCATAAGCAAGGTCAACCAACAAGCGTTCATTCCACCTGAGTCCGAGGAAAAGAAATCCAGACTGCCACAACTTCAGAGCCCAGTGTCAGTCTCCAAAACCTTGGGAACAACTGGACGGTCAGACTCGCATAAACCAATTCTAGGTTCAACAGTTGCGAAGTCTTCAGAATCAATTTCCTTACCAAAAAATCCGCCTGCCATTACTTCGTCACCAACACTTTCCACTTCATCCCCGAAACTCTCTACTCATCTCTCCAAGGATGTGAATCTAGCGGGTAGCAAAATTCCTGTACCAGTCTCCTCGCCAGCTATTTCTACATCATCGGTGTCAGCTACGCAATCCTTGTCCAACGTGAGGAACAGTACGGTGTCAGCGAGAGCTAAGTTTTTTGAGTTGGAAATCGAACAGGCGCAGAACCCTGTTGCAAAACCTAGTAAGTTTTGTAATTCCTAACTCCTAGACAGTAGTAATCAAATTACGCATTCTTAGCTCATGTAAGTTCTACTAGAAGCATGCAGTTTTAGGAGCAAGTATGAAAGGGTTTAATTTATTGCTGTTTTGTTATATTTTGTTGCAGATAAACAGTTTTCATTCTTGAGCCAGTATGAAGTTGATCGGATGAGGCAAGAAGAAGAGCTAAAGATTGCCGCAATGGGATCCATGGATCACTTGAGATTGACTGAGTTGGAGCAAGTCATTGAAGAAGAGGAGTACTATGCTGAGGAGATGATGGAAGAAATTGAAGAGGATATACGGGAATTAGAAGGAGTAGCCAAGGGTGGATCTCAGTTTGAGCTTGGAGGTGCTGCTGCTACACCGACCTCTACACACAGAGCTTCTGGACAAGCCCAGTCCATTTCTGCTTCTAGTATTAGTTCCATTCCGTCCGTTGGCAATGTCCGAACAGCCAAGGCTGAGCGAAGATTGAAGGATAAGATGTCGAAAGAGGTTTGTTAAGTGTTTCGCAGCCATTAAGTATTAGTTGATTGATACATTGGCATGAATTAACTATGATTTGGTTATGAGTTAATTGGTGTTGATTGCATGTGTAGGGGGTGAGGTTTGCCGAGGGTACAGTGGGAGGGACAGACCTAAGTCCGTCGGAACAGCGAGCTTTACAGGCGGAGAAACGAGCTGCTTGGAGACAAGCAAGACTTAAGTCGCTAGAACAGGTATACTTTTATAGACACGTCGTCGTAATCAGTTTTTTGGTATTTTGCAAAGGTGTCTTTTAGTTTTACTCATTATTATCTTTGTGTTTATGAACTCAGGATGCGCTACAAGCGCAAATGGTGCTGAATCGCATGAGTGAAATAATTGACAGTCCACCTCCTGAAGCAGTTCCTAAAGCAGGAAATATGAATCGAAGTATTTCTCCGTCCATCACAATTCAACATCAGTTAACATCCCGCAATTGTTCTTCTCCAGTATTAGATAATACGAGCACTCGTATTACTTCAGAGGCTGATCAGGATAACAATGTTAAAATAAAAATTGTGAGTTTTTAGTTTTTTTTAGTTCGTCATTCCTACGTGACTACTAATTACCTATATACTTTACTTGTACTTCCAGTCATTTCGAAAGAGTTATTATAGTATATTTGTACATTAGGAGCAAGGGTAAAATAACACGCATGCTACATACTTACTTTCATTTTGTAGTACAAAACATAGGTTTTTGTTACATTAGACATCGTTTTACTTGTTTAGCATCATAAGTAGGCAGCGTATTATACGTAGTACCAAATTTAGCATTTCATTTAAGTTTTTGCGTAAATATGGACATAAAGATGCTAGCAGCCAAATATTGTCGGCTTTAAAGTTGCTAGATGAAATTGCAAAACGTTAAATGCTTGAATAATACATAGAAAGGGAAATCTAAAGAAAAGAAAACACCTGCATCCACCACTTCATCTAAGTCGACGAAAAGTAAAAAGACGACCACGACTACGACAACAAAGAGTAAGCAGCAGGATCTAAGTGCACCTTTGACACACGTGGAGTTCCCATCGTTGTACGTTCGTCGTCGCTCGGTTGGACCAAAGCGAGTGACGGGGGAGCGTGAGCGTGTGGTTGGCGAAAAAGTATCCCGTAAAACCCAGGAATGGTTCAACGAAGAAACGGGAACTATAGAAATTCGAACTGTTGAGATTGTTGAGAAAATAATTGAGCATGAGGTACTTGTCTAATAGAATCTCCTGGACATTCAATCGCTACTTTCGCATTTCGCCTTCTGCTAAAACGCCCGTACCACCACCAAATCCCACGACGCGGTGCGGTGTTTAAAATATTGCACTTGAAACATTGTAGTTGTGACAGCACGCTCGGTCTTTTCACACTCGTACACTAAAAACTGTATTTAATGCGTGGTCTGGAAATGTATATTGTACTTTTGGGAACTGTAAATTGTAAAAGCTCCAAATTGATATTTAATGTTGAAGGCGTCTAGTGGATGCTGTGTGTCACCTTATGTCCTTCTGCACTCTATCTTCTGAGTAATCGAAACTGACATGAAACCCGATTCCACTGCAGCATTCAAATTGCAGATTGCATGATGGCTAACATCCTTCAAAACTGTTCGGCACATCCATGGTTATTTAAGATGATTAGTCTTTTGTTGATTTTAATTGTGTCTCATTGTTTTAGTTTTTAGCTGTTGGTTGTATAAGATCGCATTGTTATTCCTCACACCTTCCACCCAAAAACACTGCAGCAACTTTGAAGCCCTAATATAATGTAATTAATGGTAATCATCTTTGTGTGTATTGAAATCCTTGGAGTTGACATTTACCTAAGCTTGTTACTGTTGCACGGGCTGTTTTGTGGATTTTTGTGGTTTTTTACTCTACTAGGCTTTTTATTTATTGTTGTAAAATATTATTTGCTATATAGCCAGCAGCAGCACGGTACATATAATTTTATATACCACACTTGAAGTTGATGCATTTTTACTAAGTGCAGATAGTTTTGTACTGCAGTTATTATTTTGACATGCACTAGTCCGACTGATGTACAGATTAATATAGAGTTGATTGTGGAATTATCCGTAGTTAATTTTAAATTGTTCGAATTAGTACTAGGCTTATGGCGTCCCAGTCTTTACTCTGTACAATCTTTGAATTCCTTGATCAATATCTTGTGACATTTTTTCAGGTGGAGACTACAGAGCAGAAAATAATATCCATAGAATTAGATAGTCCGTCCAAGTCGTCCACCAATTCTAATGAAGAGCGGGACCATATGACAGGATTGTCCGGTGGCAGTGTTCGTCATGCAACACTTACGTCGACGTCTTCGTCAGGGTCAACGACAGCTACAGGAACAAGTGGAAGCAGCTCACCACCTCCTCTTCCCAATGTCCCACCCACCAACCTTAATAATTCGTCCACAAAGCGAAAGAAGCGTCGTAATGCCAAGAAAAAGTAAAACCCCAGGAAGCTGCAAAAGGGTCAAGATTTCGTGGGCGTAAATATGAATCGCACAAAATACTATAGTATCATCACACTGTGTCAGATGACCAGAACCAAAATTGTAAAACAGGGCAGGTTAATAAGTATTGTTAAATTGTAATTAGAATTAATATTGTTATATCATCCGAAAGTAGCAAGCTGCATAATATTTCTTATTATGCAGTCGTAATCTCTAGTGTCATATAGTATGTTTTTCAGTGTAAATAATCTTCTTCTGAGGGCTTCATCAATCTCGATGAAGTGTTATTAAGATGGCTTGCTATATTTATGTCAGAATTTAAGAATACGTTGTGCAGTTTTTAGGGCAGCAACAGCGTAATTGTATGATTTAAAATCATAAAAATTATGTGTAGATGATTCTTAGCGTTAAGCAGTTTTGTTAGAAGTTTTTATGAAACGGAGAAAATAAGTATGGCGATACTGTTATTTTGTTCAAATAATGTTATTTTGTTCAAAAACTGTCAGTTCACTGCGAGCTATTGTAATTATTATAAAATATTAGGTATAGGTATTTAATTATTTGAGTAGGGGTAACAATTCGTTATGTAGCTTGTACAGGACTTCTGTAGTATTTTTAAAGTGAAAAGGTAATTTAATTTTAATGGTGGTTCAACTCTTTTAATCCATGTGTACTAGCAAGTACTTATATATGTAGGAAGTTAGAAAGCTAGGGATTAGATTTTAGACCGTCAAACAAATCATGTTTTGTTTGATTGGTACTTACATAAAGTACGTGTTTTTAATTTTGCTGTGTATCCCGATACCAATAACAAGTTTTTAAAATTCTGCCCTAAGATGGTTGAAACAAAGGACGAATTAAAGGATTCCGTTGAAAAAGTACAAGTACCTACATACAATTTATTGTTCACATGAAATTTAGAAGAAAAAAAACTCTTAGGATTTATAAAGGATTTAAAATTTAGATATAATAATTATATAGAACCAGATCTGAATGTTCTTTGACAATAACCACTGTATTACGATTGAAATTTCCAGATTAAAAATTTATTTTAAAGTAGTATTTAGGAATAGTACAGTTTTTAACTTTTAATTGCATGTTGATTTTAACCTGTGACTTACATAGTAGAGTTTAACTGTGAAGGATAATTAGGATAACTATTATTGTAACAATATTATTATTGATTAAAAAAATGCATTCCATTACGCTTCAAGCGAAATTAGATTCAACTTAACTTTGTTTTTGTTTTAACTGGCTTGAAAGTAAGCACTAATACGATGCGAATCAGTTTCCGTTTACAACTACTACAGTGATTTAAAATACCCATGTACTTACTCATGAAAGAGTGATCAATTTTAGTTAAATGTTTATAAAAATGTTATGATAAAGTGAAAACTAATGAAAATGTAGAGTACGTGAATGTTGCTTGTAGTGTAAAACTCTAGCTCAATCAATTGAATAAGGACGATATTTCCGGTTTGATTTCGCGAATTCATGTTACGTAACTACTAAGCAAGTCGTAACTTCTCATTTTGTTTGAACCGCTTTATCTAGTTTGTACAGAACAAGAACCAACAAGTAGTATACATTTCGTACTGAAAGCCATGAAATTGAAAACACGAACTGTAAGCCCTATAAATAGGGTTGTATTTTGCCTTCAAACAATAGTAAATATAGTAGTGGTTAAGTTTTATCATGTTGTTGTTGTACTATAAAGAAGCTGAGCAAGAAAGCAAACAAAATTGTGGATGTCACAGTTGGATTACCGTAATTTCTACTGCGAGTTCAAAATTTCAATCATGTATGGATGATTACAGTTCAGTTTAAATAAATAATAATAAATCCATTAATGTTAAAAAAATATCAGAATCTGTAAAATGCACATTCAACTTAATTACCGATTTCTGAGAGCATAAGATAAGGTTAAGTAGATTTCATTTTTTATTTTTCTTCCAAAATGTAACAGAAAGAACACCGAAGATTAGGAACTGTGTTAAATTGCTGTGGCAAATGGTATTAGAAGCAAAACATAAACATAGCTAAACACATTCTAAGGCATCGAACTAGAAGCAACTTAGAATACTGACAAAATCAACTAGTACGAATTCACACATACTCGTATTCTCACCAAAGAAAGACTAAGGAAGAAAATTTCCAATTTTTTAAACTACGAATAACTAATAACTTAACCAAATCCTGAAAACAAATTATACCGTAATCGTAGCTTACGGTAAACAAATACATACCTACGTGTAATAATGAATGTAACATATAGGCAGTTAGTAGTTAACTTCGGAAGGCTCTGCACAGGTACAAATATAAGGCTGCAAATCCATATCCTTAATATTGGTAGTCGACATAAGAATATCCCAAATTTACTTATGGCACTGAACAATCATGGAAAAACCGCTACAAAAAAAGAATATTACCAATAATCATTAATTTTGTAAACTGTTTTGTTCAGCATACACTCTTCAGTACAGCTATTAAACTAGAGAACTACACTGCAAAAAATCACCACATCATAATCGCATCATAAAAAAGGTGAAGCCATTTTTATACATTATAAACGAATCATTTTGATGCGTTAGAATGCATCATAATGATGCGAACTAGATGGGATCCAGATGATTTTCTTCATACGATAGGGAATTAACATGGCTAAATGTGTACCTCATCATATGATGAGGTCAGAAATAATCATAATGATGCGATTATAACTAGTAAAAATGGCTTCACTTTTTCGGAAAATGATGAGGTCCAAATGATTTTGGTAGAATGTATACGCAACACGCAATAAGAGATGAAGAATTTATTAACAATCGGACTTACTTGGGATCGCGTTTAACTCGATAGTACTGATCAATCTGATCGACTTCCAACAGCCGTTCCATAAATACTTGGTCATGAGTAATCACCACGAGCTGGAATGTTTTATTGTTGGACATCCGCTGAGCCAGCCTAAATTTAATATTGAGGAAACATTAAAGGTAATTAATGGATAATGATTTAATGGGAATGGGTAAATACAGTGTGATCAATAACCTTTGCCCTCCCCCCCCCCCTCCCCAACCCCATCCATAGCCCAAGCCAGCCAAGTCGCACAATCATGTTATAACGTGTTTTTTTGAGAATTGTATTGCTGATCTAGCACAACAATCAGTTTTAAAATCAGATTAAAAACCAAAATGTTATGAATAAAAAACTGAGAAAAGGTCCGCATTTTAGTACAAACGAGACGGCTCGCGAGACTTTGAGGGGGGCGGAGGGAGACTTGGAAAGCTAACTTTTGACATTGAATGCAGTCATAAAAGCTACCAGAGCATCATGGGAAGTCTTATTGCTGCCACCAATAAGATGAAAAATGAAGTAGTAGTCTTTAACTTCCTTCCTTAAAATCATTCTCACAAAGACTGCAACTTGCTAATGGAGGCCATAAATCTTACTAAAATTGAAAAATCGACTTTGTCCTAGTAAGTTTTTTGTTCTTCACGTTGTTGTTTCTAAACCGACTTTAAAACTGATTCCTGTGCTAGATCCGCAACAAAACTTTGTCAAACATATTATAACATAATTGTGCGACTTAGCTGGTTTGAGCTGTGGATGGCGGGCTGGCGGGTGAAGCTTATTGAGCACCCAGTACATAGTTTTACCACTTTAACATCCTTACATTGACAAGCACGATGCTAAGGATCTGATGTTCCGATCATCCAGGTTTGTCGTAGGCTCATCCAAAGTAATAATGCCACATTTAGAGCTGAATGCTTCAGCTAAAGCAATACGAATAATAATTGAAGCCAGAACCTTTTGTCCAGCACTGCAACGACCCCTCAAATCAAGCTCTATACCCCGACGAATCTGAACAACTCTAAATATAACAAAGTAAGCCCATTTAAAAATTGCACTAATCGTAATAATGACTGATAGCATAAACTCAATTTTATTCTATTTTGATTGAACTAGTTACCGGTAGCTGTAAGACTTCCGAGTTGACTTGAGGTCAATTTTCTTATCCCCCTTTGCGTCTTCATCTTGTGTTCTGATTTGAATCATGTCAATATCATTTCCCTGATAAATTTGCTGCCAATATCTTTTTAACGATCGATTAATACTTTCCATTCGTTTCTCGTGGAATGTCATGATGGCAAGATCCAGCGCTTTTTTAAATTTTCGGATATCAACTTGAGCTCTCTCATACACAATCTTCTTGATGAGCCTATCTTGAAAGTCAGATTCCGCAGTTTTGTACGTTACTTTGATTTCACGTTGCAGTCCCTGAATACTTTTCTGTAGCTCTGAGCACCGACCCTTGGACTCATTCAGCTTCGCATTAGCTCGTTCGTACTTTTTGCTAAGCTCTCGTTTTTGATTACCCACTCCTCCGCTCTGCATTGCGTCCTTCATCTGCTTCTCCTTCTCCGATAACTCTCGTTTCAGGGCGACCAATTCCTCCAACTTCGTTTTCAATTTCAAGTTATCACTTAACTCACGCTCCTTAATCTAAAGTAAAATATAAATTTTTTCCTGTGTTTTAAAAGTATACGATCATTCAGGGACTTCTGTAAAAAACGGCAACGACCGATAAATAAAAAAACATGCAATGAGTTACATCATGTCATATTGGTAAGGTGAAAACATTTAGATTTTGGAATTGCACCAAATTGACACGCACTTAAGACTCGACGCTGCAAACCATGAAACTGCGAGAAAAAAAACTAGGAAAACGTCACCTGGTGAGGCGGAAATAAGAAAACGGGTAATTTCGGGGATTTCTCCACAGCGCCTACAAATATGAACCGATTTAACTCAGGTTTGTTGCAATGGATGAAGAACAAGTAGGACTAGAACTACTTTTTTTGTTTCTTCAAAATTCGTCTTTTTTTCAAAATTTCAAAACTTTTTTCGAAATTTCGAAAATGTTTTGAATTTTTAGAACTTTATTTCACCTTTTGTTTTGTTTTTACGTGTTTTGTAAAACAAAAAGTTGAACAAAAATAAATTTTTAAAATCAAAAAATTTTCGACATTTTGAAAAAAAAACAAATTTTGAAAAAACAAAAAAAGCTGTTCTAGTCCTACTTGTTCTTCATCCATTGCAACAAACGCGAGTCAAATCGGTTCATAATTGTAGGCGCTGTGGAGAAATCCCTGAAATTACCCGTTTTCTGATTTCCGCCTTACCCGGTGACTTTTTTCAAGTTTTTTTCCGCACATAGTTTGCAACGTCGAATCTTTATTGCGTGTCAGTTTCGCGCAATTCCGAAATCTAAATGTTTTCACCTTACCAATATGATATGATGTAACTCAATACTGACCACTTAAAAATAGGGACTGTTCATGTAGGTAGTTACACACAGAAATTACAGGTCTGAGATTATGCACAGTTATGAACTACTGACGTCTTCTAAATAATGATGACCGTTAATGACAGAATAATAATTAATCATAAATTAACACAATAAATAGAAATATTTATAAACTATTAAATTACAGTACCTGATGAGCTGCGACATCATTTTTGAGTTCATCCAATTTATTCCTTGTATTAAGCGTGGAGGACTCTAGCCCCTCAATCTGACTTTTACACGCTCTAATCTTCTTCTTAATTTCCTCGTACCTCGGTTTACTCTGCTCAAATTCTTCAATGCGCTTTCTCAGTTCATTCAATTGATTTAACTGAGTGTGAAAAGCATCTTTTTCACTTCGTATTTGCTGTAGTTGAGCATCCTTTTCTTCTAAAAACTTAGCTTTCGCCTTTTCGGCTGCAGAAATCTCGTCCTTTATACCGGGCATTTTAAGGTTTAAAGTCCCTATGATTTCCTCCGCAGACTTATTTCCTTCTTCCAACTCTTTCTTCTGAACTTCTAAAGCTTCCCGATTTTGAAGCTCCGACGTTATACGGAGTTTATCTGCGTGTACTCTGTTTTTTTCAGCCTGCAGTTCTGCCAGTTCATCTCTCTTACGAGAGCGAAGTTGATCTTTCTGGTCTTTCTCCAAACGTTTTGTGGAAATAGAGCCTTGAAGAGTTTCCAATTCCAACTGGACATCTTGCAGTGTGACCGTAGATGCTAAAGAAGAACGAAGGCTGTAATGATAGTACTAATTCTTCCACATATTAAATAAATATGCAGTGCATAAGTAATTTTTACCTTTAGCAGCTGGATCACGTTCCTTTTCAATCTTACGAATGCTGTCATCGAACTTTTTTACTTCTGCTCTACTTTGCTCATAACGTGCAACATCTCTGGTCAGATTTTGAGCAAGGCCAAGATCACCGTTCAACATTTGTAAACTTTCATCTATCTCTTCCAATGACTTTTCCCCTGCACTAATCTTACCTTGCAAAACTTTTTTCTGTTCTTTAAGTGCAGGAATCGTTTCGGACTCTAATTTTGCCTTTTGGTCCCAATTCGGTTTTACTTCAGCAAACGACTGGTGCTTTCCTTTCAACTGCTCGATTTCCCTTTCCACTTCAGGAAGTTTTTCTTTCATTTTTGAAATCATAGTTTCAAGCTACAAATGCATTATTATTTCCAGCTTTAATTGGTTTCTTATACATTACAAAATACTTTGCATTGCTTTCTTTAAATCCATGTAACACAAATCATGAAGATAACTTACATCTCTCTTCAATTTTTGTACTTCATTATCACCGCTGAAATTTCGCTTGCACAAAGGACAGCATGGCCTGTAAATTTAATGCGTTAACAGGTTTTTACACGTATACTATAGCAACCTATGTATCTTAAACGCATAATTAATTGAAGCCATTCGTCATAATAAATTAAAAACGCATCATGAAGATCGAATGATTAAGATGGAGTTTTCATAATTAGGAACGCGGGACTTAACACGGGCCGAAATTGTAACTCCATATAATTATCATGTTCATAACCCTTCATAACGATGAGTTCTTAATTCTTAAAACTGGATTCACTTTATGGCATAAATGATTTTTGATACTCGTAATTCGATGTTTTGCCCTCATAAGGTTAGGAAGACGTAGGTATACACAGGCAATTTGTTATAAACTCACTTTTTACTGGCTTGCTGAATATACTTTTTATAAAGAAACTGTGCAGCTTCGTTATAATAGCTGGTCTTTTGCTTATCATCTAACTGTGACTCAAGTTCCTCATACGCTTTGTGAAAATCCCCTCCTTCAATCTCGTCCTGTATTTCCGCAACTAAAAATTTCCATTCTACGAAAACAATAACAGCAATAATTATTTCAAAACGTATCTTCGTGGCACTACAGAAAGGAGTATATTCCACTTACGTTCAATTTCATTCTCTAGCTTCTCTAGTTCCTTCTTCACTTGTCTGTACTCCCCATCAAACTTAAAATTCTCCTGCTCCTTCCCTTTTAATTCTTTCTGTTTTAGGCCGACTTGATTTTTCTGTAAATACAAAGTACTGGAAGTAGAACAATCACTACAATAAAAGTACTTGGATGTGTTATTTAACTATCTACTACAGCTAAATTTCGTACCAGCTCTTTGATTTTCGCATCCAAAGTTGCTTCTAAATTCTCATTAGGAATGCTACCAAGAACCATCGTCAGCTGATCTTCGATTTTTCGCATGCTGTTTAAATGAACCAAAAATTAAGGTGTCAAAATATGTGTACACATTGAAATATAGGGCAACTGTGATGGTTTAAAAATGTAGTACACTTGTTTACGTTTCATTGCAATCATTTTGTTTCTGAATTTTCTGTCGGCTAAGCATCGAAATTTGATCTGTTTTCGTTTTGTCTTTAGACAGCAAGTCAGCCTGTTTCGAAACTGATTCGGAAGACTTCTCCATATCCTTAATTTCTTCATTCAGCTTTTGAACCTCTTTTTCACACTTGGCTATCACTCCTGACTTTTGAAGTTGCTCTATGTTCTGCACTAGCGTTGCTTCGTCATCGTCCAAAAGGGCAAGAGCATCATTCGAGCCTTCAAGGGATTTCAACCGCTTTCGTAGGTCACCAGCTGCAATTTTATTTTTAACAACTTCTTGCTTCTTTAGCTCCACTTCTTTTTCCACCGAAGCTTTCTTAGTTCTGTGTAACATAATGAGCGGGGATAACTTGTAATACAGCCGAATTAATATTTATACTTGCTTACTTCGCCCCTGCTGAATTACACTCCTTACCTGAGTTCGGTGATTGCATCTTGCAAGACTCTCTCTTCGTCTTCAAGGACGGATTTAGTTTTGTTGAATTCAGACTCCTTGGCCCGCACAGCTGAGGATAACGCTTTAATAATAACATCAGGTTGAATTGATTCTGAATCACGTTCAAATGCTTCTATGAACACATCAATTGATCCAGCTGCAATGGAGCTGTTATGCAAGTCTTGAGATGCTTCTTTTAGCTTCTTTACAGACGAAAGAATCTGACTTGCTGATTTTTTCATACTTGCAACCCGCTCCGCATTCAATCCTTCCGCTTGCTGGAACTTCCCTTCGTGGACAAGATAACTTTGCTCCTGTTTCCGCGCACTTTGGAGCTCTTTTTCGTTTCTGGAAACCTCACCGGTTAACTGCTCATTCATACAAATAAACAAAATTTACAAGTACAGAACTGAAGTTATAATACAAATAACTGTAAACCCCTCAAAATTTATGTTTCAGATCATACATTTTCGATTTCCTTAAGTTTCCTATCGCCAGTCTTTTTAAAATCTTGAATTATAGACTTCAACTCGTCCATGTCACCAGCGAATTCTTCTTTGACTGAATTTTTCAATTCAGCAACCTGTTTCTCCCCACTACTTACTCTCTCCTTGCACACAGAAACTACGGACTGATACTGACCAAGTTTTCGCTCGATTTCTTCAATTGCTTTGAGTTTCTCCAATACTTCACTCTGCTCTTTTTCCAACTTACTTTGTGAGTCCAAGTAGGTCGCTAGTTGGATTTCTAATTCGCTCAATTCTTTCTGCTTACTTTTGAAAACTTCCAAATTTTTTTCAGCATACTTTAACGCTTCACCTTCTGTCTTCAGCTCTGTTGTTTAATTTCAGACGATTAGCAAACATTGACAATTTAATTTAATACGTATGTCTACATTAAAATAACAGTACAAAATGCACTTACTAGCTCCAAGGTCCTTATCCTTGATTTCCAAACACTTCAAGCTAGTGATATACCCAGTGGTATTAAAAATAGCATCGAACCTCTCCTTCACTTTCTTGCCTTCGTCTAGCGGCCAGCAGGAATCTTCTTGATGACAAAATATTACATTATTCAAAATTGCTTCCGAAACACCCATATAGCGGCACATCTCCATCTAGTAAACAAATCACACAATTTAAACTATTAAAGTGTGATTTTATTTTTTGATGCGGTACTAGGGTGGTCAGGTTATTATGACTACATTACATGCATCGCATATACCTTGATTTCTGTGTTAAGATTATTAAGACCAAATGTCTGTCGGAAATTAAAAAAACAATATACTTATTACTCTTCTATAAAACAGATTATTGAGAGATTACTAAAAGTATGTTCTTTCCTCATCTCTCTAAGCCCAACTATACAGCCTTCTGATTAATGTGTCACTAATAAAGCGTAAACGCTCGTAAAATAAATTAATGGTTGACACCTTCATATCAATACACTTAGGATTCCAATCTTTATGATTTCCATCTTTCCCCTTCGTCCTCAGAGTTCCTTCTAAAGATTGAAATTTCCCAGCCTTAGTTTTCCCTTGCTGCGTAAGTTTAGCCCTCCGAGTACACTGGACTAGGTTACCATGTATATCTGCTACCTCCAGCTTTACTTGAGCGAGGACCTTAAAAATTCAAAGAACAAAGTCAAAAATCAAAAATAACGCCGACATTGTTTGATGGAATAAATTGAAAATTATATAAGTTTCCCACACTACATCTTCATCTTTATATGTCAGACTGATTGAAGAGCATTACCTCGTATCCAGAACTCAATTTAGGATCATTTACGAAAGACCGCCCTGAAATAAAAAGACGAAAGTAAAAAGTACGTGTATAGAAAGAAATCAAAAGTATTCCTAATATGAAAACCATAATAATCAATAATAACAACAAACACTCCTCATCAATGTCAAATGTAACAAAAGCACTACGAAATAAGATGGAACTCCAGATTATACCTGAGTCGGTCCCAGGAGGATACGCATTTGTAATAGCATATTTTAAGGCTTCAATGATAGTCTAGAAGAACAATAAAAAAAACATAATTACAAATTAAGGCTTAGTTTAAAACAATAAAATATAAAAATTTCCCACCCAGGCACCTGGTTTTGAAGACAATAATAGTAATATTTGATGCACCCAACACCACAACCACAAGTGACATGCAACATGACGGCTGACGGGTAGGTTTACTCTACAACCACAAAAAAACTCACCGTTTTGCCACAACCATTTTCACCGACAATCAAAGTGATCGGGGTCAAGAATTCCAACACCTGTGACTTTCCTTCTTGAGGGTCGAAGCTTCGAATACCTCGTATATGAAGCTTTTTCAGCGTCGACATGTTTAGTTCCGGCACTGGCACTGGCACTGGCAAAGCCTCAACAAGTAATCTTCCACCTTCACGAACAACAACTAAATGTCAAATGTCAAAGTGACTCGCTGACTAACTATAAGTCTTAGTATAATTATATCCTCCGTCAGTTCAACTAGTGTACAGTCAATAGTTAAGTTGTTCAAGTTAATAATAATAATGATGTATTACTTAACCATTAACAGAGGTTGGAAATGGAATTCAACATAATTAAATTAATAAACACGAAAACACGGTGAACACTTGAGTATTCATTCATTCCTTCGCACTCACACAGCACAGCACTCACACAGCACAAAAGTACAGTGACAGTGAAAAAGAAAGATCAGCAAACAAAGAACAAAGAAATGCCGAAAATCGTCCGTGGCCTTCGCCAATAGTAAATAGTACGACACTTGTTACGACTTGTCCGGACTTGTTCCACATTTGTCGTCGAGAAATTGAACGTTTGCCGCCCCAACCTTCTTTTCATAGATTTTGCTTCCCGCCTTTACGGCCCGTCCAACGATCTACACAATGGTACGGACCGTTTTATTATTTCTCAATTTTTTATCTCTAAACGTAAAATCGTAAAAATGTAAAAAGTAAACTTCATTCTGAAGAAAAGATCGGAAAAAAATCTTTACAGACTTTTACGATTAGAATCTTGATTCTTGATGGCAGGTATGTTTGTTAAGAATTATTTTTCTAGACCAAAACTAGCAAAGCGCTGTGCATAAATGACGTTTGAATTTTTTCAGGCATCGTTGAACCCCTTTGCTTCCACCCCCCCCCCCCCCCACTCCCCCAACTTTTTCAAATGGATAAATGACACTATTGGTCTTATTGGTCTTTTCGAAAGGTGCTAGGCGAGCTGTCAATTTGTTTTCAAAAAGAGCAAAACTTACACGTTTTAACCTTTGTGGCGATTGTCAATTGTAAAGGCTGCTGTAGTTGTGTAATTGCAGTAGTAATAATTAATA
The DNA here is from genome assembly GCA_034695205.1 of Dicyrtoma fusca. Lineage (NCBI taxonomy): Eukaryota > Metazoa > Arthropoda > Collembola > Symphypleona > Dicyrtomidae > Dicyrtoma > Dicyrtoma fusca. Next base: position 3,277 of record JAQFZC010001483.1, on the reverse strand, counting down.
ATAATTAATAATACTAAACACTATATTTTCACAATACTATTTCCCGCTCAAATCCCAAAGCTGGAAAAAGAACAACGTACGTAAAATAAAAACGTGCGCGGATTGATACAGCACTGAATTGCATTATGAATTTACTATTTTAGACCTTGATTTGATTTCACTTGCAGATTTATCGATGCTGAACGTTAACTACCTTCGTTTTTACCCATGGTTAGTGCGGATTTCACTCGCTAATCATTGATAAGTTAATAACAATAACCGTAGCTGTTGAATAAAAATATTTGCCAGCAATTATACTAAATTAAATGTTTCCGTCTTTGCGAGACTGTTTCTACATTAAGTTTCAAGTCATTTGTGCAAGGCGCCTATAAAGGAAAACCTGTATGAGCAATATAAATGTCTAAAATTCTAAAAATGATTTTATTCCTTCCTTCTATTGCCAATTGCGATTGCGATTTGCGATCATCTCACCCACCACCACACCGTTGCGTTGACCGTATCAAACCCGACTCGTTTAATTTCTGTAGCTTCGAATTTTCTGTGAAAAATATCTGCTAAAAAAGAAGTTATTAATATTTTTTAAAGATGTTAATTTTTCCTTAGAATTTTGACGATCAATGCTGCATTGACCAAAAAAGATGGTGGACGGCTTGACCCTGCTACTCGTGTCGAAAGGAACGGCAATGGCCGCGTTCGTGAGTAGTGTGTATACTTTGATCAAAATAACGCAGGGGGAACTGCCCCCCATTCTTCTAGGCGACAATTTTTTAACGGTATTTTTTATTCTTGCTTGTGTCATCTCAATTATGATGATAATCGGCTCTCACGCTTTCCTCCCGGACAACTACAATTTGGACAGCCGAACATTTCACGTTTTAAGATTGTCTGTCCTTCTTTCCGTCTGCAGCAACTGGCTCTTCATTCCTATAAGTTTGTCCGTGATACATTTCTATTGCCGGAAGTACACAAAGTTCAATATCGGGACCTATGTGAGGGATGAATCGGATTTGATCTTTATACTTTTGTTGTGGACATTTCTTCTGCTGGGATTGACTCACAAGTTAGAATTCATCGGTGTGATGCTACTCTTTCCCCTGGGAATGATGCTATGGTGTCTTCTGAATGTGAATATTTGTGGATTTTCTTGTATGGTTTTACTTACTCTCAAAGTATTCACTGGAATGCGATATCCAAAGGTAAGTTGGAGAAGAAATTGCACACTCATTAATTTACTTGTATAGTATAACTTAAAATTCATTAAAAAAACTAATAAGATCTCCGTAAATTGTAATGATAGCTTATTTAACATTTTCGAAGGAGGCCCTGGATCCACCGCTTCCGGATACCGCTGTCATGTTTCGTGAAATAATTCTGACTTTGCTCATTATTATCCTCATGGCTGGAACAACTTTGAATATTATTAGTTGGAACAATGATCTTTTCTACGTATTCATGAATCCATATTGGACGGTAAGGATTTTTATGGAAGTCTGATTTAATTATTTTAGTGTTTACTTTCAACGTTTTGTGTTTCATTATTTTCTTATTTTAACTTTCCTATATGTGTCCTTATGCGAATAATTTTAATCTCTTTCCAGGTGCTTCAAGAATACCTAAATTAGTGTACGATTGTCTTTCCTGATTATTTATTTAATAGATAGGACCTCGATTTGTTGTAGGAAGTTTGCAAAATAATGTTTAAAAAATTAAAATGTAGAGATAAAATCTTATTCCGCTTTGGTTTTTGCTCTTCGTGGAATTTAGCTTGAATTGTTAAAATGGTCGCATTCTTGTGTTTCTTTTTGTAACCACAACCAGACAAGGAAATAATAATTATTGCTAATCGATAATAATAATTAACCTCCAATATTTTCTACGCAGCTGTGATTGCTTTGATTATTTGCTGTGTAGCATGTACTTACAAAATGTTTTTTTGCAGAATATACGGAAAAGTTCTTAAAAATAGCTTTAATTTTAAAAAAAAACTGGTTTCGTCAAATCTATATTACTAGATCTACCTACATCTTGAAGACGGAAGACAAAGATGTGATAGTAGGAACTAGGAATAATCTTAGGGAGGTATGTATACATAATTGTATAGTAGTTAGTAGAAGTCTGCTTCCTGCTACCTCTCGCTGTCAGCAAAGTAGTTAAAATACATATGTTTAAGTTGGTGTTGATTTCATATTCGTTATTATTGATTTTAACTAAGTCTACAAACTTCAATTTACTTATATTTCCCATTCCATGTCATTGTTCACTGTTTTTGTGTGGTTGAGCATGTAATTACGAGCAACTCGGTGTCTTCAACCCCAGCACGTTTGTTATTACTGCCTATAATGCAAATCCTATGTACCTGTGACCTCCAAGAGTAGTTGGCGTTCGTAAATATTTCGTGATTGTAGTTTGGCACGAAATTAACATCATCTACATACTTACATAATTATTACTGCCCAATAATATGTTTACAAAAAATCTAATTGAGTAAAAATGTAGGGAATGCCAATTACCTTGAATAGGTAAACTATCTTTGTAGTTGTAGGATTTCAAGGATAAACTTAATGAAACTTGTTGGGAGATGCTAAGTTAGTGAAACAAACAACAAACACCCAATACCTACCCACGGCCGGTAATCTGAATTAATTGCAGTATTGCACTCTGTAAAGTTGATGCCAAAACTTAACATTTTGTGATATCCACATTATGTAGGTACATTAATCGTATGAACAAACTAATTGGTACTGTGAGCATTCCAAATCAGCTGTTAAAGTGGATGTCGTACTAGTTCTTTCAATGCAAGCAATGCTAGGTTCAATGTATGTACTTATACATTATGCACATGAAAACAAAATTAGTAAAACTAAAACCGGTTTTAAAATTGTTTCGATTACATAACTGTGAGAAGGTGAGAACTACTACAAAATAAAAAATGAATAAGATATTATGATTTTTATATAAATATAACAAAAATTGAAGTTAATTGGACTGTCACTATTGTCTTCGTGGTCAGTGGCACAAATATTACATCGTAATCGTGAATACTTTTTGTACTTCAAGCGCAGCCTCATGTTCATGTACAAAAAATACCATGACAGTGGAATGAATACTGATAGGAATACTAAATAGACTCTTCATTCTTATTCGATTTTTCGATAGAACGCTTGTATTGTTTAGGCACATACCGTAAAACTTCAATTAACACCCCGGGGAATTATTTGCAAAATCTAGTTTTTGGCTGGGGAATAATTCGAGGATGGGGACTTATTTGGGATGGGGA
>JAQFZC010001482.1:0-29708 GCA_034695205.1 Dicyrtoma fusca | reverse complement strand
ACTTAGATCTAACGTTTTTGCCTTTTTTGGTTAAAAAACTTGCAAATATCACAGGATAAACACTAACGATTTTAGCATGTTTCCAATAAGGTAAATATGACATTTGCACATTTTTGAAACATCGATTTCATGTATTACAAGTTTTGAGGAAGAGACTTCTTATTTTGCTATTTTTTAAAAAGTGTAGATGCCACATGCCACGATTTGTAGTATTTTAGGATACAAGTACAGTGTACATATAGACGTATGGCCTTTTTGAAAATTAGTTATATCTTAGTCTATTCAATAGGAAAACTTGGGCTGCTGTATAAAACTCGTTGGATCACAAATAGTGAGGGTAGTATTTGGCGTCCTCCTAGGATCCAGTGCAGTGTAAGAGTGAGGATTTAAATCCGACAGACTAAATCCAAGTAAACTAGCTGGGTGTCTATTCTGCGTAGACACTTGACGTGATCTTGATAGCTATGCATAAATATTGGGATGAGCTGCTGACATTATTAGTTGACAGACGAGCCTAAGCTCCAATCCACAGCCCTTCCCATGTCATCACCATTAACAACTATACAACAGCGTCACTCAGCCGCGTATTATTATCTTTCACGTGAACGCAGTAGACAGCAGTTTAACTTATTTTTACTCCACACGTTCCTCATCGTCGTTGAGTTGTTGAAATTGAAATGCTCTGTCCTGGCTTTGGACCTACTGCTCTACTGCTCTACCTCTGCTCTACATTATCATGTGTTATGACGGCGACAGAGCCCACACATTTAATGAGCTTATGATAAATGACTATGTTTGGGAAAAGGGCGAATTTTCCTCTCCTCTCGCGTATTTTAACACAAGAATTTAGAAAGTAGTGAAAGTACGCCATGTACCTACTTAAGTATCATTTTTCTGTTCAAAAACCATTTCAGACCGTGTGACGTATGACCTGGCGCGGTGGCACACGTTTAGCAGAACGACTACATAGTTTCAAGCACAATAGCAACAAAAAGTTCAAAATGGGGCTGTCCATACAATAACATGAAATTTTCATTTTTCAGTTCGAACCATCGTTTTCAAAGCAACGGTTTCGATTTTTAAATAATCGCTTGCAAAAACTGTCTTTTTATAAGCCGAAATCATTGATCAAAACCAAGGTGTGCTAGCAGGCATAGGCCATAGCACAAATACCTACCTACATGCTTAGGTATTGATTGATATATTGAGACTGTTACGGAAGCAGAAACCGGAATCGGTTTCGCTGATCGATAGATATGCAATCTATTGGTTGTTGTGTGTTTAATATCATAGCCTGATAGTAAAAGGGAGTGCTCCTAAAGTTCTGGAAGAGCTAATTTGAATTAACTTGGCCGTGACGCGGGGAAGAGTGACTGGCAGTGAGACGTGAGTGCCACCCGCCCAGAACGCACATAAATAAATGTAAATAAGCCATGTAAGTGGATTTGAACGTAATTTAAACCAACAGAAACAACCATACAGAGCACCGTGTCTCAAATCAACATAACGTTCTTCCAGTTTCGGTCCATATCATGAAAACATCTAAAGTCTAAAATGCCAAATTCAAATCCAACGAACCTAAAGCAGTAACGAAATAAACTATAACCCACTGCTACTAACTTGCAATCACTATCAGAAGACGTACACACATGAGAGATTCAGATATCCTTAGGCCCAATAATGTTTAAGAATGTATTTATGTATTGACATTGGTTGTAGGTATGAGGAGTTATTATTGCGGCGTAAGAGACCGAGTGCAGTGTAGCGGAGGTGGATCATTTGCTCAGTACAATTGGAATTTTGAGAACTGTCATTTTGCTTCTTAATTCTAGGCACATGTGCGTTAGTTTCTATCTATTTGCAATACGAAGTGCCTTCAATTCTATCTGTAGAGATGGGAACACACGATAATGTATTGCACTACCGGGTCTAAGCTGCCTGGGCTGGAGTTAAAATACCCAAGTCTATTAAATATCCCGAGGCAGGATGTTCCAGCCCTCTATGTATGTGGCATGGCTTGGGCTCATTAGCTTCCGACTGGAAGATTTCACTTGGGTTTTCATAATATTGATTTGACAGGGTTGGTATCTTCGATTTCGTTTTAGAATTTAGACTTTGAATTCGAATCTATACCTCCTGTCCTGTCTCGTTGTTTCTATCTCTGTTTCTGTCCCTGTCTACACAGCTTGTCAGTCTCGCCCCCATGGGGAGCATACAACTTTTATATTAAAAATTCAGGAGGCTGGAGGCTTGGTAAAATGGGAGTGGCAGTAGTAGTACTACTACTACTACTATGGTTTAGTAGTACGTTCTCAAGTGAAAGGAGAAAGCAACTTTTGTTTTGGAAATAAACTCCTAATTTAGCAATTTCCAATACATTCTACTTCTACATATGTATAACTTAAATTACTGTTTCAGTCATTAAAGCGTACTGTAGTTTCAAAAGAGGAAACACGTAGTATGCATTGTTCGATTTTAATTTATAGTACTTGAAAACTTATTTCTTACACTGTATTTCATTAGAATTCGGAACTGAAATAGAAATTATTCTTCATGGCAACATCCTTCAATTAATTACTTCAAAACTTGGAGCGAGCATCTATCGGTGTAATTTATTCCTTCTTTGTATCAGCGGATATTTATAGCCGTTTTTTAATTTTATTAAATTGTATTTGCACAGATCTATTTTTGTTTGACCCAAGTTTGCAGACATATACAATTTAAATTCTTACAACTTTAACTAGTAAATTATAGATACTATAAAAATGCTGCGATATTGAATAATATTGAAATTGAGAAATGAAATGGAAATTTTAATTAGGCAGTATATATATGTATAATTATTGCGTGGGCACCTAATTATAATTGCGTTACAAATGTAGGAGAGGCGGCTCTGTTATAATAATGACGCTCTTGCTGTACAATTTAGCACAATGCAATGGTAAAGGAAAAGGAAAGCCCCGCACAAAACCAACATTAGATTTAAGATGTAGAACTCTGGATTCAATAAGCTTCCTAGCAATAACTAACAGAACCAGTCGTGAGTCTACCATTGGAGTGTAGTCTATACATAAAGCCTCATCAAAGCATCATCCCAAAGCTAACCTATCCCTTCACATTATCTTTCCTTTTCCTTTTCATGGAAAGAACAAAATTAAAATGGGAGCCAATTAAAAACCTCAAAGGTTTCCCTTTCACTACCCCCAACCATTGAGAGTAGTAGACGAGCTGAGAGAACATTATGCCTTATTGGCATTGGGACAATGGCATTCAGTACACGAGAGGAACGAACCACGACAAGCTTTCTACACTGTAGTATAATAAGATATAATTAAACTGAGGTAGTAATAATGATACAGGAAAAGAGATATTTGGTCGTAAATGTACTGAACTGACAGTCCTACCCAGCTCAGTTGTATTGTATTGAATTTACCTTTATACGATTTACTTTACTTTCCCCTTCTCAGAGGAAACCATAAGACTTGTTTGAAGAATGACAAGATGTATAGCACGCATTGACGATGTAAACACGTAGGCCGTGGGACAATCCAACTCGTATTAACACCCAGTTCAACACCACTCCAAATTCTAAACTCTGTAAATACAATTTAATTAATAGTGACTTTATTGTCCAAGTGAAGACCTGTTCCATCCATTTTTATATGAAATATCTTACACTCAATTTCATCTATTTTTTTCATAGGCAAAGAAACAAGTTTGTTTTTTGGCGCAAACACGAGGGTTATTGAGTTTCGTAGTACACGCCAAATTTTGCAATAAAATGTATACAACTGCAGGTTCTATAGTAATACAATATAACTACCACGTAGGTCAGCCTTATGTGGAAGCGGATGTTTTGGTCTCTTTACAACCGGAACGACAGAAGAGGTCTGATCCAAAGCTTACGTAAGTCTGTAAATTGCATTTACAAGTGGAAACTAATGCTGCTGCTGGTATTTAATGACTTAAACAGTAGAATTCAAAAGCTCTGCGAAAAATGATGGAAAGTTTCTAAGGAAACTTTTGCAAATATTTCCACTCGCTCGTAAGACCATAGTAATGCGTTTGTTAGTACCCTTTTACATCCGTAGTATGAATCTCTAATAGATCTCCAATAATCTGTGTAGCCCATCTGATCGTGAGTTCTCGAGTTTAGAAAACAGTGTATTTCGTATTTCCTATTTTGAAGTTAGTATGTTTGATGATTTGATGAAAGCCAAAGAAGAAACCCTGCTGAACCGTCTAGAGTATGTTTGCAGAGTGAGTCAGAGTAAAACTCCGGGATAAAGTGTACGAGAGTGATGTCCAGCCATGACAATAAATGGATTTCAAGCTGTCCACGACACTATTCCCAGTCAGCCCCCGGCTCACATGGTGTACACTGAGTGAGTGTATAAGTCTTTAAATTTGCTGAAACGAGTTCTAGTCTCTATAGGTATTTCAAGTTGTAATGGAAGAAAAAGGAAGTTGAAATTCCATTAGGGTTTTTAGATCCCGTCGTCTTGCTTACGATTACCGTTACCGTTCCGCTAAAAGAAATTTTGTCTATTCTTGGGTTGGGCGTGCATAGTATAGACATAGGCAGTTGGTGCGTACTGACACATTTACCTATGTACAAACAAAGTTGTTCCAGGGCTAGTCTGTAAGGGTAATTTCAATTATTAAGTCATGGAAAACTTTTGAGACAGTGTAAATTGGAAAAGTGATTCTACAAATGGTATCAGCATAATATTATAATATTTTGTTTAAATTATATAATAAATTATAGTTTATAATTATATTATCTAAACAAGTATGTCCATGTCAATAATTGTCATCTTACAATGTAATATTTACAACGCCCTCAAAAGCTAAGGAAAAGACGAACACCACCACATAGAAATCCGATTTCTTTTAAAAAAATTCTTTAATGTTATACATAAGCTACGGTGCAAACAACCAGTATTTTACGGAGATAAAAGTATTATTTATCTATTACATACAACCCTACATAATGTGTGTCTGTTTTACTAATACTAATACTGCCATACATACCTGCTTATATTTGCTTATAAGAACCCAAAAACCGAGCAATCTGATTCTAAATGTAAGCAAGTATGTATGTATCTATACTTATATTCCGGTAGCAAGATTATACTTTGAAAAAAGTAGATAAATCGATGTCATTTATCTCAGTCATTTATCTGCCAGGGTCAGCCAGAAATAAAACACTACAATAAAAATGTTGACATACATACGTACGCACATGGTCACTGCTCACATATACATATATAATAATAATAATGCACCCAAACACAACTTAGGAATAAAAACAGTCAAAACAAATAAAGCTTTTACAACGATTTCATTTCATCACAATATATGGATTATAAATAATAGAAATTTCCACTCCGCACTTCATCCCGTTATCTGAAGGACTGCTGGACTAGAACTACATATACAGGTCAGATAGTCAGATCTAGATTCACTTTCAGATGTCGAGATCGGAAAGCAGTTCTACATATATCTGTATAGTAGTTATATAACATCTTCGACGTTGCCATTTTGTTCGCAGTTTCATTTTTGCAATGCACTGGTTAATGCTGGCTGTGCAGTTAGTATTAGTAGCTCAAAATTCTTGTCACATCTGACTTGGCAAAGCAGACAATAGATAGAGAGGATATAATACGGGGCTGGGAAATTGCGATCACAGTGAGTCGTCCAGTAGTATCAATAGTACAGGAAGTAATACAGTAGTAAGCAGTGTGAGTTAAAAGAAAATAGATCCATAGACCATCATCCATAAGACGGTGAGGTGGTATAGGAAAAGTTTTGTCAGGTTACTGTATACAGATAGTGTACACGAGATTAGATTGGAATGAGTTGGTGGCTATGGCAAGTTTTGTGAAAGATAGCAAAAGTGCACTGGGGACCTGTTGCTGAATGATTATCCATGTGTGTATGCAGGTTGTAGGTACCGACTGTACGTCCGTTCGACCCTTCTTAAGCATGTCCGCTTTACCTTTACGGGGAAATTTTTAGTAAGAAATAGAAATACGATATAGAATGTCCTTTTATGGTTGCTGTGTATGCTAGTAGTGCCTAGTATTCTGTATCAGGGCCATTATTGGCTTGGCATGGGCACATCAGGGGCTTACAAATAAGATGTGAGCCGGTGAAAGTCTTTCAAAAGAAAAGCAAAATAGGTGCACTGCACATTTTTAGCCATGCAAAACTTGCTGTAAATTCCCTCCTTTTTGAAGTGTAGCAACTCACACTTGTGCCACTTTCAAAAATAAAAAAAACATGAGCATATACGACTACAGTCAAGCAAATGACGTAATAATTGACAGGCTCCTGTGCTGTACTGTCGTACTATGGTTGATTTGATGTTGTGTTTAGACGAGAGCTACAATGTTATAGCACCCGACAATACAGCTATGACAGACGCCGTCCTACTGACCGTATTATACATACATATACGGGATTTTTCCTTTCTCTGCTACTTTCTCCCCTTCTTGCTGTCTTTCTTTGGCGGACGAATCTCGGTATCATTGAGCTTTTCGTTCGTTTAACTCGATTGCTTTTATCCAACAGAGAAGATTTAGCTGGTGAGCCCAGCGGAACCGTTCCATATCCATGGTAACTAAAGTGAATCTAACGGAGTGACTCAGTTTGAGCTTCTGTGAGTGAGTAGTGTGTCGTCAATGAAGAAGCAAAATTAGAACCGTTACTTATTTTATCAAACCATATTATCATTGAACATATTTTACATTTTCGCCTTTTGCACCATTATAAAACGAAAGACATTTTACACCTTTTAAAACACATTGGGAGCTACATCTTCTAAAAATATGTAGGGAAACCGGATATTTGGCACTTTTCAGTAGTATGTAAATTGATTATTTTCCATGCTTTTAAGAATGTGTAAATACGACATACTGCATCATTCTAAAAATATACATTTACGACGTTTTTTACCTTTTCAAAAACGAGTAAATACGTCATTTTACTATTTTAAAAAACGTATAAATGGAAAATGGAGCATGTCGCATCTTTTCAAAACATAAAACAATGTAAAAGGGACACTTAGGCCATTTTTAAAAACACGTACAAGGGATCTACTAACTAGGAACTTTGGGCTTTCTCCTTGGAAAAGGGCCATTTGACCTCCTCAGCGTCGATGGGTGAGTAACTACTACCTGCCGTGTCTCTGATCTGAAGTACCAGTTGTAGTAGTAGCCCGTAAGTGACGTCTGCTCCGCTGGTTCTGCTGTCTGCACTAGCCATTTGGATTTGGTGCACACATATTTTTTCTGAAGTAGATTTATGTATATGTATAGGTATGTCCATATATAAATGTGTCCGTACACTCTCCGAAATTGTTTGCCTTTCCTTTCCTTCATCTCAAAAGCAAAAGCTAATGCCTTCCCAATGTAATGCTAAAGCCAAAACCAATTCGAAGGTTCAGCTCACATTATAAATATAACTCTTCCACATTTCCCTCCACCCATAATTTTCTTTCTGACAGCCTTTCCTTCTTCCCTTGCCTTTTTGATTTGGAATCATATCGCAGTGGCGGCGAGTGGCAGAGAAAAGCAGCAGTAGAGTATCATACGTTCGGAACCTACCAACATTATTACCTTGTGTGATTTGCTCTACATCCAAGAAAGATTTAGGTGAATCAACCCAACTCAGAACCAGAACCCCAACCAGCCAGCCAGGTATGAGCAGTAGCGACACCAGCTGTAGGCAGTGCAGTGTGGGCAACGGCCGTCCTTTAGAACGTAAAGTTCACAATTCAAAACAAAAGCTACCTTTAAATTTCAATCTTTTAGAAATCACTTTCAAAACTTTTAGTTTCCTTTTTTTTTTAAAAAAAAGCAGGATAAAATTTTATGCACATATGCATCGCATATTTTGAATTTTGACGAAATAAGGTTTTGCCTTCACCACGATCATTTCTAGAATCGCCACTGGGTATGAGATTTAATAAGAGGAAGGTACGACCTAAGTTCTTTGAGCTTTGTAATCCCAGCGAGTGCTATATACACTACCTAATTACACCAATGTAGGTAGGTACGTAGAATAATACAGAACGCCCAACACTGTCAACTCTATGCAGAATGAGAGCTGAATTCGTGATCATGAAACCAGATCGAGAATCAAAATCTGTGTAGTTTCTTCTATCTCTATAGTATCTGTAGTATTCTGTATCTACTTCTTTCCACTAACAGTTTTCTAATAATCCTCCACTTCACTTCCAATCCAATCCCCGTCACACTCCAAATCATTTCCTGGTTGCTTTTACTGTACCGTAGTAACCCACATTTAAGTATTTCCACCACTTTTGGCTTTTGAGTGTAAACGATGTAGCGGTCTATCCGTATCCCACAGATGTAAGGTACTTACTATATATATGTACTGATATACGTGCGTCTATTTGATAAAGAACTCATCAAGTTCAGATCTTCTGTTACGAACGCATGCCGTTCAAATCCACTTCCGCCCCCACAACACAACGCGCCAGACAAATAATTACAGCCAAAGTGCGTTCAGGAGACTGACTCTCAAATTGAAGTCAAAGTGTCTAGCATCTCATCTAAAAATTAAGGAACACAGTTCATTTCCTGCGGTATTGTAAGGAACCACTTCAGGGACAGCATTTGAACGTAAAATATGTGAAGAATTGTGCCTTGTAAGAGTACGTTTCGATAGCATTTTATCGATTTTAAAATGCACATTTAGAAAATACTTTTTCGCAAAGAACTGTAGTAAATAATTTGTCAATATTGAAAGGTATGAGCTTTCACCTTCATTTAATTTTTCGACGACGTTTTCAAAATCCAGGTACAAACTTAGTTATGAATTATGCATCCTTCAAAATCTTTACTACAAAGGAGTCTTAATCCAAGGATTTGGGGTCATGTACTGTATCTGCACTCTAATGTCTATTTTTGTACAAACAGAGGCGACAGAGGGTCACAGTTGCGAAAGAGATGCGGAGGCATCATCCTACTTGAGTACGTCTCTGTAGTCGACCACTTACCTACATTTTAGCTACATATAAAAAATTCAACATAATAGCATTACCTTATAATGGTTTTCTAATAAGAATCTGCATGCATTGTAAAATCAGATTCAGGTACGAAGTCCGCTAAAATGTTTGACGAGGATCCCAAGACTACCTCTGTTCACAAGATATTAACCTACATATCTATTCTGACTTGAAGGAAATTTCAAGTATCCCAAGTAAACAAGAGTGAATCCTTCACAATGTTCTACATTATACATCGACCCACTCCAACCGAGAACTGAGTACCTGCGTTAACCGTTATGATTATAATACCTGTAGGTACTGTATATAGGGAATCAACTTCACTAGATAGGATAAGGTACTAGATACGATTATTACATGCGCTGATGATATGTACATATACTGCACAAGCACGGTCACCGAATTCGAAAAGGAAGGTAACTCTAAAACCTAAACTCTTTTTCAAAATATTTGTAAAGTTTGCAACAGAAGTTTTTGAAGAAGTAGAGTTCAAAAAATGCGAAAAAATCAATGCATTTACAAACTTTATAAAATCACATTGATTTTTTGTCGGCAAACACACCTTGTCAAAAAGAATTCTTGGAAATACAATCAAAATATAGATAGCACCGTTCGCTTGCTCGATAAGAAGAGCGATGCGACATTTTATAATGCACGTAGGAGGTAGGAGATTAACTAGGTACGTTTTTTTTTCACTCACGATGAGATTCCATAAAGTTTAAGTCCAAAGTTGCTGCGAGCTGATCGTAGTCTTGTAACTCTTAGACGGTGATAGCGATACAATCGAGAAGATGAAGTTGACGGTGAAGAAAGATGAGCGTTTTCCCGATTACGGAAAGTGATGAAAGAGACCGGATTCGACTCTTATGAATTCATAATGTCAACTCAAAATGCGTGTTTGATCGTTACAGAGAAAATCCAGACCCGTCCAAGTTAGAAGAATTTCATGCTCCGTGTTAGGCACATGTAATACATATGAAGAAGCAATACGGCTCTTTGTCATTATTTGCTAAATAAAAATGGAAAATTTCCATTCAAGTTACACATTTTCCGTTACTTAAAACTGACAGTAGCCTGATTTGTGTAATACCTTTTACGAAGCAATGAAATTCGGCGTTCAGCGCGGATTGATAATGCATACTGCTATGCATGGCACTATACAGATGAAAGTTAAGAGATTTGAAATCGTGCTGCTAGCTATAAGCCAAAGATGCGAAGTGTTCTGAAAGCAAGCTAAACACGAACAATACTCAGACTAATAGCCAGGCCATAGTTACCCCTGGGGGCATTCACACTCTTATGAGTTTCTAGGCTACATACGCAGTCCTTTCGATGCAATGCACGCATTCGTTCAATATGTGATACTAATACATACTGCCGTTTATGGTTTAGACTACTTTAGACAAGAAATCTGCTACGTATCCGCTTTTACTCAATCCAATTCTTATCTTTGTTGTACCCTGCTAAAGCTGAGGGAAAGCGGTAGGAAGGAACAGGAATAATAGTAGCTTTAGAGTACAGCCAGCCCTGAGTACTTTGATTTTCGTTTATGTTTTGTTTTTACTTTTTAGCAATTTGAACTTTCTAAAGGTGCGTTTTAATTTAAATTGAAATGCATTCTGAATACAATTAAACTCACCAAACCAAAGTAACCAAGGCTGACCGTGTCTAGTCCGACTAGACTAGCGGACTAGTGACTCAATTAAACTTTTCAACTTTTTTGGCCGGTTTGGCTGGACTAGACTAAAATATACTAGGCACGATTTTTCTGATGTTAAGGGATAGGCAACTGGTTGAGGCTTGTCGAGGTCGAGGGTGGATTTTGTGTTGACTAGGCTAGACAATGTATTTAGGTCCTGAAAAGAGTGTGACTAAACTAGACTAGCAGATGATTGAAAAATAAACGACTAGACTAGACTAGCAAAGCTACTACACCACTACAACCTACTACAACACTACACCATTAACACTACTTTTGACCAGGCTTGAACGCTAGGGCAGTGCTGTCCTAGTCTAGTAAAAAAGTCGTGACTAGACTAGGATTGACTAGTCTTGCCTAGACTAGTCGACCGCTTCGGACGATTTGACTTGACTTGACTAGACTAGCCGATTTTTGAAAAATTACTAGACTAGACTAGCTCATCGACGTCCTTTACCAGTCCATGGGACTTGACTAGAATTTTTAGCAAAGACTTGACTAGACTAGACTAGACTAGCCTAGTAATGAAATATTTGACTAGACTAGACTTGACTAGCAAAAATTTTGAGCAGCTTTGAACGCAACGGTCGAGAGTCAATGAAAGTAAATTCTTGTGACGGCGCGAAAACGTTTTGAATTTTTCGGGCCAACGGACCAAGATTTCGAAGGTCTTCGATGGGTTCACACTCTTGCAGTGTCTTGCACTCTTGCACGTTGCAGTCGACTGTGGACTGGAATCCATTCAGTCGCAAGTTCGCAATTTAACGGTCAACACTGTTTAGACTGTTGACCTGAAAATTCATTGCGAAATTGCGATTGTTGTCTCACCAGTTCAAGCATTTTTTACTTCTTCCTTGCTCGTTTCAATCTGGAACTTCTTCGCAACTCTGTTACTCGCTGTATTTTTTTAAATCAATTGTTCTTAGGTTCGTACAACATCTTATTTGGATTTTTTGGTGCTTTTTGTGACTAGTCTGTCTGTGAAAATCTGAACTGAAAACTTGAGTTGAATTGAGCAAAGTAAGTCTAAACTCTAAAGGTTTATTTTCCCATAGTGCTGTCGAACCAGCTGCTTATGCTTGTCGTTTATGTGATACATAATTTGATAATTCTGTGTTTTACTTCGGATCGTCATAGGCAATAAGTACCTAGTTTTTTTTACTACGTAATTATGTTGATATATGGCATGTTGTATGTTCAAAATTGAACCCCGTCCTCAATCGTATTACGTTCACAATAGTTGCATTGTTCCAAGCACTCTTATTTAAATTTGGTCTCAAACAATTTTGTGTAGATGCCTGGTCGAGGTCAGCAGCAACGTGGACAGAAGCGGAACATTTCAGAAGTTGGGAATATTTTGAGTCGGGAACCACCAGGAGTGTATCGTTTCACTCGAATCGGACTGGCACTTCGACAGAGTTTGGCGGAGCTGAGTTCAATGGGGAAGATCACACCTTTTCTTGAAGATCATATTTTCAAAGAGTTTGATTTGGTCATGACGGATAGGATGAGTCGAATTGCGGAGATCCAAAGTGTGCCCACCGTTCATTTTGAAGCGGACGGAATCTTGAAGCACAGTCTCGTTGACGGAGGCTGGGAAATTCATTTTCAAGGCGTGACAATTCATTCCGATGAAATCTACGTCCAACTCAAGAGTTTACAACTTCTGGCGGATACTTTTTCGGATCGATCGATGGAAAAATCCAAAAATATAAAGTTTCAACTGAAACATTGAACTTGTGCCTGTTTGCTATTTCATATCTACATGTTAGTTGTAAGTCATACATTTTGAATTCATCCTTTCATACATTGCTATACATTTGTTGTAGGGTAGGTTGTAGGTACAACAATATTGGTGTTGTGTTGTGAACTTGTAGTTGTAATCATGATATTACGTAGTGGCGTGTCTAGAAATATTTTATTTGTTGACGTTAGCATGCGTATATGTATACGTTGGTCTTTTGTCATATATTTTGTCTCATACTTTCATTACAATGCTATGCTGTGCATTTGAAATTGAGAAGTATCTATTTGTAATGGAGACTTGTTGTAATCATGTTATGACGCAGGGGCGTAAAATATTTAGAAACTTTTACTTGACTGTCAACTGTTGACTGTAAGTTATCTGGTCATGGTTTTGACTGGAATTTTTAAAATTGTGCTGTTTTGAAGTGCAGTACAGTGTGTTTAAGAATTTTTATAATATTCTGAAAGCGCGTTTTGTTAAAGTCTCGATCTAGAAAGCAAGTTTTTAAAGATTTTGAATCTAAATGCAATAAGTTAATAAGTTAGACATTGATTGTTCTACATGTATTTATGTAATCTGTTAACTTCGTAAAACCTATTAGTTTCAAAATTGTGGAGCTATAATGCTGGATACACTAATGTTATCCTTTTTAGTTTTAATATTTATGTAATTATGTTTTAGCATCTATATGTACGTTTTTACGTTTTGCATCCATACTTCAATATATTTGTTATTTCATTATTGTTATCAAGTACCTAAGTACCTCCTAAGTATGTGTATAAGTCTACATTGTTTTGTGGACCTATTTTAATCGTGTTTTTTGTTCGTGCATTTACGGATAAACACTCCTGTGTTTCAACCAATATTACGTTATGAGGTTCCTTCGGATTTTGACTAGTGATACAAACTTGGTGGATTGCATGCATGCTATCTTTTAATCACGTTAAAAACTTGTCAGCTCACAACCAAGTGAAATGTCAACCGAAGATGTGTTCGTATTATATACTTTAAGTTTATTATGTATACTGGTAATCGTTATTTTGAATCGTGTTTCTTTAGTTCATTTCATGATTGTATCACATTAGAGTGTAACCGGCACTTTGTAAGCATGTACCTTACCTACCTCAGTACATTTTGGTTAATACCATTTTGTACTTTGTAATCGCCTTATGTTTACTTTTAATTGTATTTTTACTGTTTCATCTTGCTTAGCAACGTAACTTAGGTATCTTATTGTGTGTCCGAAGTTTGAATTTTGCGAGCGATTAGTGAAATATTATTCTCCTTGTAGCACACCAAGTGTGCAATAAAGAGTGCATACGTATGTATTTAGTAAGTAGGAACCTTGCATTACGTTAAAACTATTTTAGCCACCTTCGGCAATGTATTATTTCTTGCCGAATTATTTATACTAGTTAAATACCGATGGGCACGGGGCCCCGAGTATAGAGCCCAGAGTTCTAGATGATAGAGTGCTTGTAACATTATTTAAGTCGAAAAAATAAAGGCAGTAAAAAAAATGAATTAATTTCCCGTTCATTTCCAGTCTCACTAATGTTAACGTAAGTATTTGTACGTATCTGTAATAAAGCAAAATAGCGAAGCACTCGAACAAAGTATTCATCGCCTACTTCCGTTTCGTTTGAGCATCATTGTCCCAGGCAAAAAAATGTATAATTAGGCACAGGCTAAACTAGCTATCTCCTTACATAAAATAAATCATTGTATTGCAGTACCAAAAAAAAATCTAAAGTGGCTGCATAATGATTCGAAAAATCATTATTGTCAAAGGCTTAGCTTAACACTTGAGACACAGCATCGTCAAAGTCGTTCAACTAGGTCTGTAGGTACCTATATCACGTTACTCTACAGTTGCATACTATGCCCGCACATTTTTCATTAAATTTCATTTTCCGGTGTGAGAGATGAAGAGACGTGTTGCTAATAATTTAACCCCTGTACTTTACTTTGTTTTGTATCTAGCGTCAAAATTGCAAGCCTCGCCTTCGATTTTTAACATAAAACTTAACTTTGTGCGAAACTAAAGTACGTGTACTGGAGAAGGTATCTGGGCTCAGAACTGAAATGACGTATGCTGGCAGCACAGCGCTGAATGGGGTGCTGCTGGTTTGGAAGTTGAACTCAAACATATTTCGGAATTGATTTTTAATGCTTCATGCACACGTACCCCCGAACAAAAATGCTGGGGAATAAAAACACTATATGATTAGGATGAGCATATTTTACTTGTTCTGCACTATAAAGATGATCTAGGGGCATGTAAAGGTATAGATAATTATATGACACATTATAGTATCCAGAAGTTTGAGCTCTGTACTAAGGAATTCTACTACAATTCATGAGCTAAGCAGCAAAATGTAATAAATACCTCAACTTGTTTATGTAGTTAAGATCTAGCATCAATAATGCAGGTAGTTTTGCTTATTCAAACCATTTAAGAATGCGATTTGCCTCTTTCAAAAAAAGACGCTTACAAATAAAAAGATTTTGAAAAAAATATTGTGGCTTTTCAAAAACATGTCGAAACTCGATCGATCTCGTTAAAGCTTAAGAAAGCAGACATTGGTTTGCTTTTAAGGAAACCTCCAATAAATATGAATTTTGCTTCTTAAGCCGCATCCATTCTCTGTTGGAGTTGAGGTTGTAGCTTTCACACACTCGAGGCTTTGCCGTCTGGAAAGTGAAGAAGCATAATGTTAAGGAGGTGCTCTCCATCTCCCTTTATATTCCTACTAGTGTCTGCTTATTACTTTCACTTCTCATCCATATGGAATTCTATTTCCACTTCTAACAACCCTACGAGTCCAGAGACTCTTAGAAAAGTGACGAAGTAAAGGACTAAAAACAAAGAAGTTGAGTTCCAGCAGTACAAAGGAATGGAAATTGTTGTCATTAATATTATTAGGAGTTCATTTTTTTCCCCACTTACCACCGCACTAGCCTATCGTCGACTATACTGAGCAGTATACATTCAGCGTGACATGGCATGGAATAAGTTGTTGGTGAAGAGGTCAAACGTGAAACAATCAACAATGCAAAATCTACTAACTACATAATGATGAAATAAATGTAGTTTTCTCTTCCTTAAAAACAAATAGGTAATAAGCCATTTCGCATTCGAACACAAACTAACAGCGGCGGCAAGCATTTTAATTATGCTTGTAGGCGCGGTGCTGTAGTTATATGCACTTTATGTGAAACCGAGTAAGAAGCTATGTAGTAATAACAAATTCGTTTTTCATAAGGAAGTTACCGATGATAATGAAATACTAATCGAATGTTTGTTAATGAAGTGGGTTTATAACATTTTTGTGACACTAATTTTTCTATTAATACAGCCAATTGTAAAGCAAATTGTAAGGTGTAGTAGGAGTAGAAAGTAAGGTAGAAGTAAGGCTCGACTCAAAAGTAGGGCATCTATACGAATCAAATTTTAGATGGAGCTGAAAGGGGCCTTCCAAAAATGACGTAATACTATGTAAATCGGTTGTGATGAAAGTTTATAAAACAAAAGCTCAAAATATTGTTGATTCATACGTTTTTATTACATTAAGGTTTTAATTAGTTTAAAAAATGGCATTAATAACGCTTCCATAAAGTGGGAAATTATAAATTTAACGTTTTGCTAATTCGTTTCAAAATTTATCGACGTCAATACACAAAAACGAGCTCAAAAGGTGGCAAAAAATAAAGTAAGGTTTACTAAAGCAAGTTTTCTGTGATGCTGTGTGTAAGTTGAACGTTTAACGTAAGGCGTCAACAAAAATACGTTAAAAATAGGAACATTTGAAACTTTCAAAATACTAAAACTCTATACTATTTGCATAGAAGATAGGCAACACTGGATATTTGCATCTCCAGTAAATTTTTCTTATTTGCTAAGTCGTTTCTATCTGTAGGAATGAATGGAGTCCGTCAGTATGGATCTAAAAATACTAAAAATACTAAAATAATACAGCTGCCGATGAGTTCTGAGCCCTCAAGTATGGTCTTCCTTCGTCCTCCTTAACAGTAATATAGCCTGGCTGTGATAGATTAACTTTTTCCTTTTTCTCCCAATCCATTCGTAGAAATTCATAAGCTTATTACAATAATGCTTTTACGGTTCATTATGCAGCATCTTCAGATTTTTTCCTCGTAAGGGACATACATTTTTTCCCCCTTGCCTTCTCATTCTGATGGAAAGGATCGCAAAAAAAAAAGCGAATCAAGAGCAAAAATGCCAAAGCCAAAGCCAAAAGCTGAGCAGTCTTTGTTCCCCATCTTCTTCAATCTTAGCATGTTCCTTTCATTGTGATGATCTTTTTCTGATACTTGAGCAAAGTTGAGATTGAAATGGGGAGGAAATCATTTTTTATTTAATTTTTTGCTCCCTGATACTCCCCATGAATAAGAATGGGAATGAATGGGAAATTAATTGTTTTTTTTTCATTTTGTAATGCGTAAAAGAAAGAGGCAAGATTTATTCGTCGTGACCCATATGTACTGCCCTACCCACTCATTGCATTTAGTTTTCACCCAAATATCAATACGAATATTTTTGAATTATCTGTAATGTGTAATCTGCAGTCGACTAACTTATTTCTAGCACCATTTAATAATTCATGCTTGTTTCAATTCAAAGCATGAAATCTCCAAGACTTATACCCCCCCCCACCCTCCCCTCCTCCCCGCCCTATCCGGCTCTATACGTGAGTAGCCACATTGCTTTGCTTAGATGAGTAAAAGATGAGTGGTTGATCCCTACTATGTGCCCGGAATTGAAATGGATCTATTTTGAATTTGAATTATTCATGATTAAGGGATTTAGAAATTATGCCAGAAGCCATAGGAAAGGTCGTTTACGTCCTCGTTTTAGCTTCAAATTCCCAGTGGTCCTTAGAAAATCAAACTTTGACTGCCGACTGCGTATGAGCCAGTCCCAGTACCACAGTAGCTATTGATATTTCTACTGTTATTGCTTTCCTTTGAAATTGACTATGTGTACATGGCAAAACTAGATACCCACATATTAATACTGATAGTCTTTGTCTGTACAATGGAACTGAAAGTGTAGGGCTGACTCTAGATCTAGATTCTAAATGCACTGTTAGTTTTGCGTTGCTTGGGAGCTGAAACACATAACACATCTCATTCAACAAATTCTCTTATTAATGTATGTACGCCACATCCAAAATCCAAACATTGACCAAGCCAACTAATCGCAAGTATATGTATAGCTGTCAGTATCTATAATAGATAGGTGTACATATATATGTAGAAAAGGAAGTTACAAAGGCCAAGATGAGATCTTTCATGTAGCAAAATCTAATTTAATTATGTAAAAGCCACTGCCATTGCTCTGGCCACTGCTACTGCTACAGTCAGGTCGGTAGTGAGTCAATGTTAGTGTGGCATGAGAGCAAATTAAATTGTCAGTCCACCTAATAACCTACAATTATTACTGTTTTGCCACTCTGTACATACGGAACAACGAAACGCACACTCACCCAAAGGACTTCCATAGATGTACATAATGCAAAAGGCGGCCTTATCAATTGAACGCAGGCTATTTTAGGAAAGTTAGTAAAGCTACGTCAGTACAGACACCATGGGAATTGTGAAAATATTTTGTAGTTTAACAGTAAGAGAAAATTGCATATAAGCCTGCAGCTATTGCTAGTTTAGTTTTAAAAATTAACACTTTTAAGTTTTTCCCTAAAACAGCAGCTTCTTTCACTTTTTGAAGAAAAAACTCGTTTTTTTACAAAGCTGCGATCTTTTCTACCTTTGCTTGAAAGTGTCCACAATCCATTTTTGTTTTTTGTTCACGGAGAAGGAGAAAGTCAGCAACAAGGACAAGGACGCAATGCTATAGGAGTAATAAAAAATGGTGGATAAAAAGTCAAAGAGGCGAAAGGGGGCAAGTGGAAGAGAAGAGAGTGCCGCAAATGACAAGATAATTGACCGTTTGAAAACTTGAAGGTGTTTTCCGACCACCCTTTGTTGTTTGTGGCGGAGTGTGTGAAGTGTGTGGATCGTATAGCTTTTCTACCAACAGAGTTGTTTAGATATGTAGCCATCATGGACTCAATGAACTGGGCTCACGAAGCTCTTTGATATATCAAGCGAATAGGAATTTTTATAGTTTTTTTTATTACGTATATGCATTTAGGTTTATGTATGTATGGCGTGTTATGCTATACGGGGAAGTAGAAATGTCTTACTGATACATATTTGATGTTTATGTATTTATGTAGGTGCATGGACGCAGCAGTCGTATAAAGATGAGCACAGGATCTTTCAAATATTATGTAATACTATTTGGAGCAAGTTGGGATTTTTTTCGAGAAACAAAATATCATTTGTAGCAGGGCCTTTTTTTTGTGGAAGCCAAACACGAAATTTACTTGCAGTACAGCGTACCAGCATTAACTTGATGGTTTCAATAAGTTGTTAGACTTAAAAATAAAAGGTTTTAAAGTGTCAGGAGCGTCAATGCAAGAAAGTAAAGTTTTCATAACTTCAAAAATCAAAGCCAAAATAAACAAAATGACCTTTAAAAACGGTCAAAACCAAAAATACGAGATTATTAGAACATGCTAAAACAACTACAGGGCAGTGTACAAAGTCTGTGGTGTCTCTAAAAAAAAAGAACAAAAGTTATACAATTCCATGTCAAATTCGAGCAAAATTGCCTGTGCCGTCATATGTGGAAGATCCCTAAACGATAAGTAGGTCGGAGGACGCATATTGGCACTTGAGGACTCCTTCAATCACCTTCTTGTTCGATTTCGATGGTTTCGTCTGGTCTGGAGTCAAGTCTATCAAACTCTGATTACATTTCCTGTACTTTTCCTCAAGAGTCTTTCCTCACTACCTCCCCTCCACTGTGCGTATTTCTCATCGTCACTTGATCTTTTTACAACAAAAGTATACCTACATACAGCTTTGCACCAACAGCATAGGGCAATCTATTATTTTGAACAACATAATATATACATATATGTATATATCCATCCACCTTACCTTCGTTTTTCTGCTATAGCTTTAGGTGTACTGTACAGACTACACACTGCCAGACTCTCGCAGTATTTATTTACCACATGAATAACGAAAGTAGTTTGTCTTTGAGGTGTTGTGCAAAATGAGCTGGAGTTGTGCGTTAGTACTATAGAACATACCTACATAACATGCTAGACAAGGCAAAGCTTTTTTAAAGAATTCGTTCGGTTTTGGTTTTGCTTTGACTTGGGCTGAGGGGTGGAGTGTATACACAGAATATTGTGACTTATTTGGAATTAATCGTAACACTTTCACTTTCTCTCTCTCTCTCTCTCTCATGTACGGTCTGTGTGAAAATTGCAAGTTATTATTCCTCGCCTCAGAATCTGTATTACAGGGTACTGAGAGAGAGAGTGAAGACAGAGCTAGTGGTAGAAAGGCGTTATGGTTGCGGTTTGGATTCTATTTAAATGTAAATGGATGAATGATTTTAAGGTAACTCATCTCTGGTAACTCAAACGAAAGGGAAAGCCAAACCTAGCCAAACTATAGCCCAAGCAAAGGAGTAGGCTTATAGAACAAAATCATAGTAGCTACGTCTGATCCAGGCACGTACAAATGTATTTCGAATTTAGATGTATTTTATATAGGAATGTAGATACATGTAGTATAATGTGGAGTTATTGTGAAAGCATAGATGATACGGTTCATTATCTGTACTTTAAGCCAGTGAATTGAATGCGTAGGTACGCTGCCCAGCACTAGCAGCTTACTTTACGTTATTCCCACCAACCAAAATGGATTTAAAGTCGCTACCTGTGTTAGCAAGCACATTATGTACTTTTTAATACTTAGCGAGCCTTTAGGAATGCCGAATGTGTGTAGCTGTAACTCTATATTTTCTTTGTGAAAATTTCTATAACAATGAAGGTATGTATGTAGAGCGAGGCTCAAGGAGCAAAGTAACCTAAATAATTGGCTGGTGAATAATTTTCGCGTGATTTCCCTTTTCAAGGGAATGAACATGTGAGAGATACTAATTTTGAGTTATACACAATTATTCTAAAATGTTTAGATACGACATTGTGCCATTTTCAAATTGTGTAGTAAGTCCATTCGTTTTATTTTGTTGATTGGGTTTATATAGGTCATTTTGTCTCTTAATCTGGGTTAATATGAACAATACGAAAGGATCCTCTTGCTCAAAGTGAGATACAGAGTGTTTTGGAGTAATGAAAGGCGATATGGTATGATATGCCGTTATGCTCTTGATAATCCACTACTAACTATATAGTAAGTCCGGGACTTTACATTCTAAGGGAATGTCCAGAAATGACGTGTGCCCTGATCGTTTTATTTCCCAGCATTTAAAACTGACAATAGAAAGTTCAAATGGCTATAAATTCCATTCTTTCCTCCTTGGCAAGCGTCATTTATGGACGACCCCTTAAAGCCTTCCTTCCTTTCGCACCCAGATAGGCACACTTCCCATTCTACACAGCCACTTTCCAACTCCAACAACAAAGGATAGGAGACTTGACTATCCAGCAAGGATACATTACCTATTTCGCTTTCTCCTTCACACATGTACGTGCATCTGCATAGGTGTAAGTCATGTCCGTTTGTGCGTTAGACTGGAATTGAATTGCATAAATGTGGGTTGGGTTGACTAGTGAGAGATAGATCTTAGATAGATTGATAGCTGCTTTGTATAAGGACCTACCTATATGTATATAGGCCCATATGTAGTCAACGTAGGTGGCAAAGTAGTATCGTTGCCTCCACCTTTTGAGGTACCAGATTGTAGGGTTTAAAGTCGACATAAAATGTAAGTATCTGCACTTTCGCACGTCCAATATACTGGCAACGTTCTCATATGCAAATGCACAGAGCAGATTTACCGTAAATTTTGAAATGCAGTTAATTTCCAGGAGGGTGTTTTAAAATTGACGAACTTATTTTTCCTGCAAATATTTTGTCAAATCGACAAGTACTTTAAGCCCTTTGTGTTTGGGTTGTTCATTCCATTAAAGCAATAACTGTTTAAAAGAGGTGAGTTGTATAAAAACGCTTTTTATAAGATATAACTTATTAACTTTTTATGTAGGTAACCATGTTTTCAAAATTGCGAATTTCTACACAATTTGTTTTTGCACACAATTATTTTTAAAACACTTATTAAAAGACGCCCCAATGGTTTTCCACATTCTCAAAAACCGAAAAATTTGGAAGCAAAATTTCAGATGTATTCTCATTTCCAGTGGTTTTCAAACAACATTTTAAAGGTAATTGCATGTCGAATGCAGATTTTAAAAATCCGGGGTCGATATACTTTGATTAAACCTTAACCATGAAAGTTCGTTTTTACATTTTTTTTAACTTTAAAAAATTTTCAAATTGTAATCTAGAAGCAAGTCGCGACCAATCCTGTCCACACTCCCGAACAATTACATAAATCACAGATTACGAGCTAAGATTAATACGCAAGTGAGTGCAATGGATGCACTCTAAAAACTGAGTGACGGCTTCTGAATGGGTAAGGTGAATTATAATGGGAGGAAATATGTTACCCGTTAAAAAAGCAATGCATTACCTTGGAGGTGACCTCTTATGTCGTGATGGCTGCTGAGAGAAAGACACATTAGAACACGTCCTTGTAAATTTAACAGCGGAGAGCTTTTGCGAAAAAAATGCCATATTGGTATCACACGTTTGATTCTAAAGTTACGAGTAAGATTGGATGGAAAGTATTTCAAGAAGTTGAGTGCAGTGGAATTAATGAAAATAAAAATCTAGATAATTCGAATTCGAATTCTGGATTGATTTTTGTTCAGAATCAGGTTGCAGCAAGTAGGTAGGTGTGGTCTCATCGAGACGCTTAAAATTAAGCTCCTAGTAAAACAAGAAATTACATAAGGTTCGGTCCCTAATCGGAGATTTAGGGTATGCACTCGTGCCCACTTTCCAAGGTTATCACCAGTATGTATGTAGTACACTTACTTAGCTGCAAAATATACGCCATACCAGCTGCCTTCATTTGCGTATGAATAGTATCAAAGATTTCCATGGTTATGTCATGGCAAGCTTTGTAGTTGATTGTGGCTGAATCCGCGCTCTCATGTGCATGCACACATATATATTTATATGCATATACATACGATTTTGAGGCAGCATCCCTTTCTTCACTTTCTCCACCTCCCATTTTTTCATTGTAAATTTTTCGCATTCGTACCTAACACAGTCAGTACACACAATAAAGTACCTTCCTAGGTAATATTCAGAAAGAGGTGTGAGAATGAAGAATGTGTTGGGTTGGGTAGGTGGGCAATAAACATTATGTCTTATCACTCTCAAGCCACACTTGGAGAGAAGAAAGTTGTAGGCATTCCATTGAATACAGAAAGCATAGCTAGTCACACAAATGGAAAGCTCAGAAAGGCGAGGAGCCCCGCATTTTAAAGAGCAAAAGTACGTCGACGAAGCCGTGTGAGCTAAATCTGCACAGCCAAGCTACAATGCAATGTACCGTCGTTGACTTCTTCATTTCAAGTAACGGTTCATTCTGTGGTATTCCAAGGGCGTAATAGCTAGTGTTACGATGAAAAATCTAATCCGCACCCAACTCAGTCACAATGACAATTGTGAGGATAGAGAAAACATGATGGCAGTCGCATCTCCCTATCCTTCAGGGTGCCAATATTGCATCTTCACAAATCCTGCAAAAATGGGAACCCTACATTGTACATATTGCCTACTGATATTTAGATTTTATAGAATTCATGCTAACTTTTGCAATTTAAAAAAGGCTACCAATGAACCGACTGACAGACAGCATTGTAAGCACTGTTAATAAGAGTTTGCTGTTGATATAGTACCTTTGAATGTATACCGGTAAAGGTAGTAGAAAGGATCAAAGGATCTTTGTACTCATTTGAGGAAAATCATAGGAAAGATTCAAGGTCACATGGTGGTTTCAAAATTCAAAAATCACATACGAGCACTACAGCTTGGATGTTTAGCAAAATTGTCAATCCCAGTCCCAGTGAATTTCCTGCATACACTAACTTTAAAGGCAAACCCAAAGCCAAAGCCAAGGCCGGAGTGATGAACGTGGATATCCTTATATGAATTGAATTGACAGTGCCAGCTTTTCACGTGGGTCTGGGGAACCTTGCAAATATTTGTGTCATTCATTTGTTTTATTTACCCAATCTTAATTCTTAACAACAAGCATACAAAAACATACAAAAAAAATGGAAAAAATATTCGGTATTGCTTTTTTTAATTGTACACAAGATGTAATGCCGTTATGATTCTTAAAAGAATCAAAATTAGGTAATAGTTCTGTCAAAAAGTGAAAAAATCTGCAAAATCGACAAATTGACAAAATGAATTATTTTTTAAACTCCAAATATTTTCGAAGAAAGTAGAAAGCTTAATTTCTATGTATATAATGCACGTACATACATTTTGAATAAAATTATATAACAGTGCATATTTCGTCTAGCAAGTTTTCAGTGAAGTAATAATTGAAAGGCCCCTCCTTTCTCCCCTGTGCCAAGTCCATACTTTCTTTGCTACTCACTGTACATATATACAGCCAGCTACGCTGCATTCCTATATCTATTACGGAAGTGAGAATCTTTCTAGTCAGCTGGAAAATCACTTTGGCCATATCTCCATCTTTTTATTCCGGTCATGTAGCACGTTAAGAAATGCTAAGGTCAAGTTCCAATGTACATATGTGTACCTAGCAACCTTTGTAATATTTCACAAGTGTGAACATCATCGTCGTGGTTGGTTGATGTCGTACAACTTTCACTTTCACTTTTGAACTGTTGAATCTAGAGTGAAAAAAAAGGGGTAAAAAAAATCAAAGTGAGCGTAGAATACCAATTGAAAGTCGTACGTTTTTTATTCTTAGGATTACGGATACTACTGAGCCATGGAGGGTGGTTGGTGATGGTTCTATGGGAGGCAATTCAGTCGTATCAATGTAGGTACATTGTAAAATTATTTACTGCGTAGTAATAATAGTTCCTATCATACGTACCTACCTATTTGTATTACTGAGTACCCGTCACTTGTCTGCGTTATCTCTGTAAGGAGTGAAAACTTTAGAGTTAAAAGAGAGCGAAAGTGAGGGTGGAGGTCAGAATTTTTCGGCTGAAAGCAATAAAAATCATCTAATGCTATTATTTATATTTATTACGATGAAGGACGGACAGTTTTCCATCAATTCAATTTCATAAAATATGTAATCCGATAAGGAAAGGACGTGTCTCAGGCTATATATATGTAATACGCACGCACAGAGAAAGCACTATTTCACCAGACACACCAGACGCAAACGTGCGTTTGGCATTTAAAAATGTGCAGATTTTTGTGTGTATAGACTCCGTCGTTGAGTACGAGTCGAAATGGCTAAATTTTTATTTATGAGTTCTGGACGTAGTTACCATACTTAAATTTATGTGCATTACCGACCCCAATTGATTGAGCAAGCCATTGAACCTACCTCCTACAGTCATTCAGAATGGCCTCCAGACAAACCTAAACGGTAAGCCTCTACTAAACTTTCAACTTTCCAAGTGACACCATCCTACTTTCCCCCCTTTCTCTGGTTTAGTTTCCTAACAATTTTACAATTTGGAGCATAAACTTGAAGGGAAAGGCTTGTCGCCTTTACACCCTGTGCCTAACTTCTTCCACAACTAGTAGCCTGTCTAAGCTCGTATCGTTTTTTCCCTTTATAGCAAATCAATATGCGTCTGCTTTCCTCCTATTCTCGTATTCATTCCTTTCTCCTGGAAATAAAACAGGCTCAATCTGGAGAATAATGACGTACGGTAAAGATATTTTTCGTTGGAGAAAGGAGGATTGAGCGGTAATAAAAACAAAAACCCCGAAACCTAAACTACTGGAAATAAGCCACGTATGTATGTATGGTGGTGTGCTTAATGCAATGCAAGGGGCTGGCTTTAGCTTTCACTCGCAACAGTTTGCCACTTTGGTTAGTTTTACAGATAGTTGGGCTCTGCTTCTGCTTCTGCTTCTGGTTCTGGCTCTACTGACTTTATGGAGAGAGAAAAGGGAAATAAGCCCAAATGTTCTGGTGATGGGGCTATAAGCCTGCCTGGGCGACCTGTAGCCCGTAGCCTGGTCAACAGGATGTTTATCAGTAGAGCGTATAATCTATATGCGTATATATAGTCAACCAAGGAAAAATACGATTATGGAATGGGACGGGTGACTTTGGGGGGATCTATGGAAATGGGTAATCAAATTAAATGGGATGCCCTGCTGCTCTTCAACTTTATGCATTTGTAGTATTCTCAAGGGCGCGGAACGAACATAGCAGCGGTAGGCATCACGTCAGATTTTGTTAAAATGTATATTTTTTACATGCAAAAATCTTTGTTTAAATTGGCGAATTCTCCTAAATTGTAGCCTTCAAGTGGACACATTTGCAAACTATGCAAAATCGATTTTGACAGTGTCAGTACAACTTGAAAATCGGTCACTTTCACATTATTTTTTCAAAATTGGTGATTTCTTTCAAATATTTTTTTGTTAGAAAGTAGCCTATTGTTTAAAGCTGGAAGGGTTTTCAGATGTCAATTAGATTAAAATATCTTTGAGCTGCAAAATAAATCATGTATGTATATACTGTCCCACGTCCCACAGTAACCTGTGCTGTGTCATAGGCTGCACTGGGTAAAACATTTCTATTGAATATGTATGTATGTGGTTCCTCTACTGCATTGGCAGGCACGGAATTCCGATGAGATTAAATAAATATACAGATTTGGAAAGGTTGGCTATTCTCCATAACTCCGTTGTACCTACCGTGGAACTGGGAAAGAAGGCAGGGCTTTTGAATTTGGCGGTTATTCTAAAAGATGGCCTGGGTTGAAGACATAGACCCGCTAAATTTGATTTTTTTTTAACTAAAGAGATGTCTCAGGCTTCAAAATGTAGCCGGGTTTCTAATACTGGCATGGAGCCATCTTTTCAAGTTTTACCGTGTTTATAAATATCGAATTCCAAAACTACAGATCTTCTGCGAGTTCTAGTAGCAACTCCAGCTGTTGCTCTACAAGGGTCAATGTAGAAGGCCATGTTAAGGAAACAATCATTAGAAAATTCAAAAACTGCTACAAAACATAAGTTACAGATGACAGATTTTGACATAGTTTGTCTTTGTACATATTTTTAAAGCAGGCCCATCATGCTTGCAAAAATAATCCAACTATTTAGGCTTTACTTGGAAAAGTGCATTTTATTTTAAAACCTTTTTCTTCAAAAATCAGAAATTTTTCCAAGCCGTTCCAAATTCAGGACCCGAACAATATTGCGAATTCAATCATAGTATAGTCTACTAGTATATAGCCATACATGTTAGTATATGGCATGCATAGCCTCACTGCATTCTTTGATGTTTCTTTATGGTTTGCAGACATTTTTTTCTTGAGAAAATTTATAAAAGATTCTTATGGCTTAAAATCGTTCATGGAAATGTCTTTGCGACCTAAAGCCCCATAGAATCTGTACTGATAAAACTATTCATTTACCATTTGAGAGGAAGCTCACCTTCCCAAAGTGCCTGTCTACCGGCCCAAAGTACACCGTAAAATGCACATAAAGGAATTTCCTCCAAGGATAGAATAGGGTGGAAGTAAAACTGAAAACAGTTATTTGCCGGTAGTTACAATTCTAGTTATGGTGCACTTAGCTGCAGGCAAGGTACTTTGGCTCCAATTTTAGTTGTTCAGGTTCTTCTGAGATAACGAGGAGATGGAATTTATTTGCAGGCTAATACGAGGTCATTCCGCATTGGGAGAAAAACAGCTGTAAGAGCATGACTAGGCGTTACTTGGCGCTAGGGGCCTTGCAAATATGATGTCATAGAATACCTAATGATGTTTTGAAAATATCTACAGATCATGTTTTGCAATTTACGCCTTTTGAAAACGCTAATATCAAGTTTTGCCTTTTTTAATGTGTAGTATCACTTTTTGCACATTCTAGATAAGCTAATATCACTTCTTCCATATGCCAAAAAGATTAAAATCACGTTTGGCTGTTTTGAAAAAGTGTACTAATTTGTTTTACAACTTTTGAAGACAAGGAAATGACGTTTTACCTTTTTTGAAAAAGTGTACTATATCAAGTTTTGTCTTTTTTTAAAAGTGTAATTTCACGTGTTGCACGTGCTAGAAAGATCAAAATCACGTTTTGCTATTATTGAAAAAGTGAAGAATCATATCTGCCACATGTCAAAAAGATTTAAAATCACGTTTTGCCTGTTTTAAAACGTTTAAAATCTTGCTTTACAACTTTTAAAATTATAAATATAACGTTTTATCTTTTTTTTTGAAAAGTAGAATATCACGTTTTGCACATTTTAGAAAGATTAAAATCACGCTTTGCCTGTTCTGAAAAAGTGTAGCGTAGTGTCTTAATTGTTTTAAAACTTTTAAAAATATGAATATCACGTTTTACCTTTTTTTAAGATGCGTAATATCATGTTTTGTACATTCTAAAAATATGAAAATCACCTTTTGCTTGTTCTGAAAAGGTGTAATGTCTTGTTTTGTTTTACAACTTTGCAAAATACGAATTTCACTTTTTGCCTTTGTTGAAAAGACTTAATTTCAGATTTAACAACTTTTCAAAATGTTTAAATTATCTGTACCTCCCTTGAAGCAATTCACTATCGTGTTGTAATTATAGCCTTTCGAAATGTTAATGACATGTTTTGCATTTGTTGAAAAGTTTTCTTTTTCTTTTTTTAAATGATTCGTTTAACCCTAGATTGTACACCATATTTGCAAGATCCCTTAGCATACAGACAATATGTATGTAGGTAGATACGTACATGTGCCTAATACATATTACCTGCTTAAAGTTTACCATTACGGATATACCTACCTATACTAATTCGCATGCCAGCATTGACTTGGCGTTGAGCTACAACTCAAGCCATAACCCTCCTTGTTATTAAAATGTGATTTTTTATGGTTTAAAAGAGCAATTTTTTGTTTGCAGCTTTTCTTCAGTGGTAGGAAGATTGTCAATGTTTCTCAAGCTTTCACTGTCGACTGCCTTTAAGCCGGACGTGCTTTTTTGTTTGAATTTACTGAAGGAGCAGAAGTACAAATGGTCAAAGAAGAACAAAAATTGCATTTTCATGTGATCAATCTCCAGTAATTTGATTTGATTTTTGAGCTGCTCTACATACAAGGCGTGTCTGCCCACGGTGGGGATTTTAGGAGCTTATTATATTGGATTGGATTGTACGTGGGATGAAAAACTGTTGCTGGAGAATCAAAATGAAAGTGTGACTTCAGGTGAATTACAGATCTGAACGAAAGCATTAGAGCTGATGAATGGAAATGGAACTCTATCCCAAGTCCGAACTCAAAGTCGAATTTCATTCTTTGATGCGAAACACGTTGCCTTACGTAAGATTTGAGCTGTGTGTTATGTTTATGTAGTTGTAATATGTGTACGTTGCGGTTGCGACGTTGCTAGTGACGAGCGGGACACAAAAAGCCCACAACAGATTCTCTATACGCATGGGTCTTTCATTTATTACATCAGGCAAACAAATTATTTCAATTGGATATTTATTATGACTAGGTACATTCGTCCTTTCAGTTTTTTTAAACGTACACTGCACCAATTCACCACATCAAAATCGCATCATAAAAAAAGTGAGTCCATTTGTAATAGTTATAATTGCACCATTTTGATGCATTAGAATATGCATCATAATGATGGGAACAAAATGGGATCCAGATGAGTTTCTTCATAAGATAGGGAATTAACATGGGCTAAATGTGGACCTCATCATATAATGATGCGTTTATAGCTATTAAAAATGGACTCACTTTTTCGCAAAATGATGCGGTTCAGATGGTTTTTGGTGGAGTGTACCGAACAAATTTCATAGTTAAATTTTATTCACGGAAGAAAATGTTAAGCTTTGCGTGCTTTGGAAACGCGAAAATAGCATGCTGTGCCTTTTTGTAGGATGCAAATAAGTATCCAGTTTTGTGTTTTTTGAAAACGCAAATTAGTGTTTTATAGTCTTCTAAAAACGTTATCATCATGTTTTGCCTTTTTTGAAAACGTAATTACCGTATATTCTCGAATAGAGCCCCAGTCTCGAATAGAGTCCCACCCCTAAGACCCCCCTCCATGGTTCTGCCATA
>JAQFZC010001481.1:0-29709 GCA_034695205.1 Dicyrtoma fusca | reverse complement strand
AACGTCAATTAGTCAACCCTGTGCTTTGTTGCGACTTGTATTGGGTCCTAACTTGTTTGTTTAATCATCAAAATTTTCCCGACCGTGTAATTTTTCTGTGATCTTATGTAATTAATTGATTTGATTGATACAAATAAAAAACTAACTAACTAACTAACTAACTAACTATTAGCTTTTGGGTTTAAGTTTTTCGAAACAATTGTGCTCGCTTCAATCGCAATTGATTATTTAAGTTTTAAGTAGACATCTGGTATGTTTTCTTCCGTTTTCCATTATCCTCTACATTATTAGAACATTGATCTCATTTGTTCTCTACCAGAATTACCTCCTCTACCTACTAAGTATTTAATATATCTTTAATGTGTTTTCTGCTTCCTAGTTACATAATATCTCTATGCTCCGACAAAAAAACTAGCTGCTGAGTGCTTTAGTTTAGTTCACGGAACCCTTAACCGCGTGTGAAAATTCAACAAGAATGCCAAAGTTTGAGTACAGAACATATGTATCTATATACGAGTACGAGGCCTGCATTACGAAGAAGGTAGAGGAGGTCTCCTTAGATGTTAGTAGAGGACATACGAGACCAAAAAGATGGAAGTGGATAACTTACGAGATGCGCAATAAATTTTTAATGTGTTCCTGATTTATTTGCTGTTTTACTAACAACTAGTAAAAACACACTCCGTCACTTGTAAACGTATTCTATGGATAACCCCATCAAACTCTTTGTGATCGAAATGGTGACTGGGAACTACGAACAATAACGAAAACCGACACTACGTTTTTTTTGCGCTTGTGAGAGCTCGAATTTACCTCGAATCCTTTGCTCAGTGATTTTTGGTTGAACGTCGTATCATATTAAAAAACATTCTTACATAAAATGGGTTTATACACTTTTAATGTCACGAGGCAATTCTACCCATAGACTAGTGTCGTCAACCATCTTTTCTTTTATTTCATTGTTATTATATCTTTGTATGAGGTTGGTTACTACTTATGGGGGTTTCCCCCAGCCAGGTTCCGGCTTTTTGGGGCCATCAACATCTGCAAAGGGGCCTCGGAAGGAAGAGACGGAAAAACCCAATGGGAAAAAACCGCTCTGTAGTGTGCTGATCGTAAAGGATTTTGGTCACGCCAGGAGTTGAACCTGGAACCTTCCGAGACTTCGTGCAATACAGTAGGCCACTACCCTACTGCGCCATGTTTTTCATCACGTTTTTTTTGCACTTGTGAGAACTCGATTTTTCGTTGAACGTCGTACCATATTAAAAACATTCTTACATTGTAGTATAATGTAACAATGTAAGGAAATAATATTTCCTTACAATTTTCGTTTACCCCACTTTTCCTTACTTTACTTTTGCTCAAAAATAATTCCCTTACTTTTCCACACCTTATTTTTTGGATCAGATAAGTGATCGACCTTACTTATTTTGTAAGCTTAATTTTTTTGTAAGAGCCCACCTTTGGTTGAGACTGTATCCAGAAGGTAGGTGTATAGGCATAAAAACATGTGCACATAGCCTTTTCTGCCGCAAGGTCGGGTATATTTCCGATAAAGGTAATTGAGGTCAAGTCCGAAAATGTCACGGGGCGGACAGAGTCCCCTCCCCCATGAACATTAAAAGTGAGCATATTAAATCCTGTATGAAAAACACATTTTTGTATTTTGAGACCAAAGCTACGACAGTTTGTAGATTCCTTCTGGTTAAGCAACAGCCAAGCTCATTCTGAAATGGATGGGTGACCTGTGCTCGGTAATCCTGCATGGCTCTGTGGTACGTACGGTGCAGGTCCTAGAGAACAGATTTACGGAGTCATTCTCTAGGCTTTCTAGAGTTCCCTTCTCTAGAAAAAGTAGTCAGAAATAATAAAACCAAATACAAAAATAATGACTATAGTGAGTAGTTGTAGTTAAAGTTGTCTATCCCTGGAAATAAGCATTCAGTTGCTTTGTGGATGTGACGTTAAAGCAATTACATTACATTACATTACAACAAACACTTTTTCATCCTATCTTGACCTTATTTCAACACTCATCAACACAGCGTCCAATCGCTATATAGTTAATGTAGTGTACTTCAAACTTCAACAGACCATCCCAAATAGTACACAATGTAGAGTTCACTATCCCTAGTAGTGGTTTGAAGTTACCTACGAAAATTTCAGTTCTCGTTCCTAAAAGTCCTTTAATACCAGTCAGGGTTCATACGCTAAAATTAACTCCTCAGGTACCCAACAGGGGATCCCCTTACGGTGCTAAACATAGCTTCGGAGAGTTTAAAAGACGCTCTGGAGAAATGCCCTATGTGAACGTAATGCTAACATTTAAACACATTTTTTAAAAATTCTGTCATACGTTTTTGGTTTTATTTGTTTTCTTCATCGAATTGTTTAAAATGTTCAATATTTTGAACATTTTTATTTTATGTATTTTGAACTCTAAATGGTATTAAGATCTTTCTATAAATCTACTCCTTTGAATTATTTATAAAACAAATTCGTGTAGTTCAAACTGCAACTCGAGCTCATTTATGGAGCAGTTTGCAAAGACAAGAAATGTCCGTGGGCGACCAGAGACCACGGGTCACCGTCAACAGTTCCTAGTCAACAGTTGACAGTTCACGGTCAACAGCTCACAGCTGACAGTTCACTGTTCACATGGCAGTTAACAACAAGAAGCGTGAGCAAAATATTTCGCATAAAATCGAGAATCCTCCCCCAGTTGTCAGTTGATGAAAAACGGACAAAATAGTAGGCGTTAAGTTTAAGCTACTGGGTCTGATTTGAGCTCCCACTCTTTTTACTGGCGGAAAACTGCCAGGGATCTAAATTTAGCGTTTGATCTCTGGCTGATACAGATGAACAGTCACTACAGTTATATTCCTCTTCAGTTCTAATCAGTTCTCAGTTCCCTTCCGTTCCCCATTAAAAATTTCATTAGTACCAACACATGCGCTTTTCCTAGCGTAACCTTTTGAAACAACGTCAAACCGTCATTTTGTTTTACGACAGATGTGGTGTGTACTCCAGAGTGTATAATGTTAAATCTTCCAGCACTTTTTCATCGCCAAAAGTTCCAGTTCAAGTACAACTCTATTCTAGAACTCAGTACCCTTAGAACTGGAGATGGAATTTTACTAACACTAATTCCTAGCCTTCCACCAACGTTGTAGCAATTTTCCTTCGTACCTACACACCTCACATAATTATATCTCAAAAGGAGAATAATGGTAACGTTACTGCCTCTTTCATTCCTTACTACGATCCATACAGAATAACTTGCTTGCAGGCCTCCAGAAAGTTCGCCAGCCAGGATACGGTCCGTGAAATAGATGCTTGAAATGTAGATACTGCTTTCTGCAGATGTGGCCTTTTCAATTTGGGTCTGTAAGTGTGACATTTTCAGTTTGAAAAGTTTGATTTTGTGTTTGAACGTAATAACCACGTAATATTAACCACAATGTTGTGTACATTAGCAAAAATAGAGATTAATGCTATATCCACCAATATAGCATAACAGAAGATGCTTGCCCATCGGCAGTAACTCCAACTAACTTAAAATGTCACATATACAGACCAAAATTGAAAAGGCCACATCTGCAGAAAGCAGTATCTGCAGACAGATCCGTGTGCCGAAGTGACTCAAAATTTAACATTACGCCCGTTTGTTAACATGGAAATATGCATCTAAAACCATAGCACTATATATCCAAGCGCCCGGGATATAGGTATATCCGAGCCATATGTAAGTATAGGATTTTCCTATGGAAAATTCCTATAGGGGAGATGTACGGTGTTGCACAGTAGAGACCTGGCACGGAATAAATGCAAAAGAGAACATGAGAGAAAAATGAGGGAGGGGCAGCAAACAATTCGAGTCGAGGTAATATATGCAAGGCTCACAACCAACATCATTGACGAGGCCGATTTAAATGAATGAACGGATTTGACGTGACACTAAACCCAAAGTAAACACTAGTAAGCCGGCTATTTATTTAGACTTATGTATTGGAATTCTATTTATTTCCAATTTTTCCATTTCTTTTCTACGTACTTAATTTTGGTTTAGTTCATTTATTT
Organism: Dicyrtoma fusca; assembly: GCA_034695205.1. Taxonomy (NCBI): domain Eukaryota; kingdom Metazoa; phylum Arthropoda; class Collembola; order Symphypleona; family Dicyrtomidae; genus Dicyrtoma; species Dicyrtoma fusca. The sequence continues at coordinate 25,626 of JAQFZC010001481.1, read as the reverse complement.
GATGTCAATTATTTCTTTATCATTTTTTATATCGTGTTGGAATGTTTAAATGGAACTGTTAACAAAATCATTGTTTTGCTATTTTGTTTTTTGTTAAAAAAACTACTAAATTTAAATTGCCTGTGTTTACGTTAGAGTGCCGCACATCTTGCTAAATCCAACCTTGGACATTCTACTACTATTTCGGTTGGAAAGACAAGGTTGTTTCAGGAGAAGTAATAGGTAAGTACATTATTACAGAATTAGAAAGTGGTCAAGAAAAAGTAGTAGCAACGAGATTTCTTAATTTCAAATTTAGCGAACAGTGAAAAAGGCCCGTTTGATATCGATTAAGATTATTCTATTACCCTTCCCCCCATGTGTGCATACGAATTCAAAGTAATTACAACTAAAAAGCAAAACGGCATTATAAAAATTCTAATTTAAAGGTTGAAACAAGTGCATGTAGTAGGTGTTGTGTATCACTATGAGATGGGCTACTATCTCTGATATTTCTATTCAAAAGCTCATGTCAAAAAAGAGGGAAAATTGCGGGGGCAAAATGTAGGAAAATTGTAGATGGGGATGGAATATCTGTTTATTGCAGGAATGTTAAAGGTCGTAGATTAGTTTAGTGTACTAATATAACAAGGGATACCGCTTGTCATATTGCTATGAAAAATCAAAGTGATTGCGATAACACATAAAAAGCTATTAACAAAAGTGTCATCGGGCAAAATGAGGGAAAACTGAGGTAGAGGTAATAATGTGGATTTATTACAGGAATGTTATAGCTCGTAGGTACATAAATGTTTGATGTATATATATGAATAGTTAATATCTCATATTTTCATTAAAAAACTGTCAAACAGTCAAGTTCAAAATGCAGGAAAAATGAGGGAAATTTGAGGTAGAGCTAATAAGGTCCATTTATTGCATGGATATTATAACTCGTAGGTAGTAAGTTAATATGGGTTCTTTATAAGTACAGAGGTGATGAACCAGGAGTACTTTTACCAACAGGAGCAATCAAGCAATCCATGAACAGCGATGGAATGCTGCCAGTTATTTTGAAGATTAATGAGAAATAAAGTTCTAAAATGGAAACAATGTGCAATAGCAATTAAATTTGAATAATATTTAGGTTAGGTAGATATATATGTAATGCAATAGTACAAAAACAATATAATTTTGAGAGACACTGATGTAGAGCAATAGAATAGGTAATAGGACTATATATTGTTTATTGATTTAGTTATATAATACACTAGTAAAGATCATAAACATATTAAGCATTACAAATTTTAAAACGGAAAAATACCAAAAACCATAAAGGTCAAAGTTTAGGGAATGCAATAATTATAACATAAATCAAATAATACAGAAAAATACAAAAAACAAATATATTTAGAGTGTAGTCAATTTAGATAGATAGAAAAAGTAATATTATAAAGTATTCATTTAAACCTGAAAATAAAGTAAAACAAGGTTAGGCAAAATATGAGTTCCGTGTATAGTTATTGTCACATTCCACAATAATGAGGTAATTAGTACAAACCAAAGTAATTATAATTTCAAGTTTTGTTACTTGCAGCAACCAAATCCAATTCTCTATGCAAATATGTAACTAACAGTTTCATCCTTGATGGAGTAAATTCAAGGACTGATCCGGCCCAATTAAACATATCCTGTTGGTCTTTAGTAAAAGATGTGTTGAGGTACAGAAAGTACGTGCTGTAACCTGTATGGTAAGTAAACCGTCCTCTAAATAATGATAGTTCCAAGTCAGGCCGTGCCCAAAACGCTAGTTTGTTGTCAGCATTAATTGTTTCAATATTCTGATTATAGTCTGGACCCTTGAAAAAGTTTGAGAAAATGTTATTTTCGGGGTCTCTAGGATGAGAAGTAACATCTGCTAACAAAAACGTGATAAATTCAATTAAGGCTGGCACATCATTTTGGGAAATGTAAATCTTTGTTGTAGATCTGTAAATTCCCGAGGTATGGCATTTTGGCGTGCAAGAAAAAACTTGAACAATTTTGTTTTTTCATCAAAATATTTCCTGGCGTAAATGGTTTGTCCAATCATACAAGTTTTTTTGGGATCAGTATAAACAAACCACTGAGCAGGGGTAGAGATAGAGTTGTATCTGAGAATTTTAATATCTGAAAATTAAAAAATTGTTTTAACTTGATAAACAATGCTAAAGATTGTACAAAATTTCTACAACAGAACTTACCTGCGCTAGCAGAATCGATGATGTTGACAAAATAATTGCTAAAAAATGACTAAACTAAGGCGCATGCTGCTGCTCCATTAAAAAACGTAGCGCAATGTGATATAGGTTGTACACGAATAGTAGTAGGAGCATAAGGAACGAAAGGCAGCTTACTGCAAACGCATGAAAAAATACAACATTTAAAAAATTTGAGAAGTACAAGTTCAAACTCGATTATATAAACGTTTGAATTGTACAGAAAAGTAACACGTACTATTGGAAAAGTAGTAGCATACAATAACTTGAAAATCCATTGAAATCAATGGAAAAGTACTAGCATACATGTTCTTATAAATTCATTTAAATCAATGGAAAAGTACTAATCATTAGCGGAAAAGTACTAGTTTACATTTTTATATAAATTCATGTAAATCAATAAAAAATTACAAATTATTAGTGGAAAAGTACCAGAATACAATAGCCTGTAAATCGATGTAAATCAATGGAAAATTACAAATTATTAGTAGAAAAGTACCAGTATACAATAACTTGTAAATCCATGTAAATCAATGGAAAATTAAAAATTAGTAGTGGAAGAGTACTAGGATGCATTTTCTTATAAATTCATGTAAATCAATGGCAAATAGCAAATTATTAGTGGAAAAGTACCAGTATACAATAACTTGTAAATCCATGTAAATCAATGGAAAATTAAAAATTAGTAGTGGAAGAGTACTAGGATGCATTTTCTTATAAATTCATGTAAATCAATGGCAAATAGCAAATTATTAGTGGAAAAGTACCAACATACAATAACTGGTGAATCCATGTAAATTAATAGAAAACTAGTAAAAAGCTCGCTACGCTCACCCGCGGTTGTTCAGCACAGGTTTCAAATTCTTGGTGACAGGGGCGGACTGGCCAGTCTAGCAATATTGCGTTGCCAGAGGGTCCTCGCTTCCCTTATGCATTGCGTAAATAGGGGCCTTTTTCTGCTGAGGCCTTACAGCTTACTCTTTATTGCCAGAGGCCACCCGCCCAACCATCAGATTTTAATTGTAATAATTTTTTTTAATATCATTGTTTTATCCAACACTATTAAAAGAGCTAAAAAATGTTTCAGCTTGCACTGCAATAAATTAAAAAAATAAAATCGAAAATATGATGATCGCATAGGTGGGTGGTTAATCTTGGTATTTCGGCAACCATCCGAGCTCCGTACATAGAACTTTAACTTTGCACTGCCAAAATACTGTGCACTGTAGGTGTTGAATAACATTAGTTAAATTAGTAATACAATAAATAAATGTGATAAACGATGTATAAACATTCACACTGGTCGGATTGTCCTGTCTGAACGCCAAAAACCAGATTTCCTATAAAGTTAGATTCCACATTTAAAATGTAGATTTACCAATTTTCAATTGAATTTCTGCATACCAAACATATTTATTTTGCAAAATGTAAAATCTACATTGTAAATGTGCAATCTATTAATAGGATATCTTCTTTTTGGCGTTAAAACAGGGCAATCCGACCAGTGTGCATTGTTTTTGTTAAATCCTTGTCATTTCATCGTTGTCATTACATAAATTACATCCACAATCCACACTCCACAGTACATTATACCTCAAATAAACACTATGGTTACCAACTATACCCAGTTTTTGTTTATTTTTCTTTTACAGTTACGATATTTTGTTTTTGTGCGACAGAAACATATAATATCGCAATATTTATTATTATTAAAATCAACGAATTCCCGTGGTCACCACTGTCGTGCCACCCGCACAATCATCTGACTTCAGATTTTTTTTGCTATTATTTATTGTGTTATTGATTTTACTCCGAGCCCACTTCCTCAGTAAACTGACTTCCACATTCTGCATCAACGAATCACCCTGGTTACCACTGCCATCCGATCAGATTTCAGATTTTATTTTTTGTTAGATATTGTTGTGGAAAAAACAATTTATCACAATTTATTTGATTTATTTCTATTCTTTTATTATCTATTAAATTTATTTTTCTTGGGGCCAATCCACAATCTTGCAATGCTAAACAAATTGTGATAAACGGTGTATAAACATAAGTATAGCCATTAGTTTCGTTTAGCCCACTGATGAAATGCACGGGGTGATTTATGGTAGACCCCCACACTAATTAGCCACTATAATGATAAAATCCTATAGACGGACGGACGCACGCCGGACGCCGGACGCCGGACGGATGCCGACAGCTCTTTTAATAGTATTAAATTACAAATTATTAGTGGAAAAGTACCAGTATACAATAACTTGTGAATCCATGTAAATCATTGGAAAATTACAAATTATTAGTAGAAAAGTACCAGCATACAATAACTTGTGAATCCTTGTAAATTAATGGAAAATTACAAATTAGAAGTGAAAAAGTACCAGGATGCATTTTCTTATAAATTCATGTAAATCAATGGAAAAATACAAATTAGCAGTGGAAAAGTACCAGGATGCATTTACTTGTAAATCCATGTAAATCAATGGAAAATTACAAATTATTAGTTGAACAGTACCAGTAACCATTTTCTTATAAATTCTTTTAAATCAATGGAAAAGTACAATACTTACATATTTCAGTATGTTGCATGTACGTTGCAAGTACGTTAAAAACCTTTAGCAACACCCGTTGATCGTCAGATTTTTGAATAGAATGTACGATATTATCCAAGTCACTGATTAAATCCACAAACCTTATATCACTGGTATTACTGGAGTGTGCTATACCAACAAAGAAGAAAAGACACACAACAGCAGTGTAATCCGTGGACGCAAGTGAAACCTTTTAACATGGACTGCAGTCCAAATACATGGGAAACTTACATACGGCACACTATATCACACTATATCTATGCCCCCTGCTATAGGTATATCCACTCACATATGCATATCCGATAATAACCTTGATGCATTTAAGTGAAAGCGCCAGCAGAGAAAGCCAAGGAAAGTAGCTTTCTCTATGAAAACCAGCTACGTTGCTATGAAAACGGGAGTATAACATGGGCTTGGTTCTTGGTATGGCTTCTACAATAGTTTCTATAGAGTTGGAATGTCGTTCCTGGAAAACTTTCTCCTGTGTTTGGATTCGTAGAAATTGCAATTCTGATTAACTTTTTCTGATTGATAAATTGCGTAGTATCAGTGAATGGAAAGTTTTCGTTTCTAAAACTGAACTGACTTGTTTCCAGTATGGATAACTCTATTTTGAGTGTGTAAATTGACTCCATTTGCATATATTCCTTCTAAAGGAACGAAGGTTGCTGCTGGATTCGATTTAAAAAGGTAAGAAACTTTAGTTTTGTACTTTTACTTAGTGTTAATTTATTATGTTTAATGTTTTAGTGCGCACAATGGAATTGTACCAGCTCGTGGATCGTGTTCAATTAAAAGTGATTTGAGTATTCATCTGCCAGAGGGAACGTACGGAAGGATAGCTCCTCGATCCGGTTTGGCGTTGAAATATCAAATTGACGTTGTTGGGGGAGTAATCGATGCTGATTACCGAGGAAATGTGGGAATACTTCTGTTAAATCACAATGACTAAGATTTTATAGTTCATGCCGGAGATCGAGTTGCACAACTCATCTGTGAGAAGATTGCCTGTCCAGAAATTATCGAAGACAAGGTAATTGAAATAAATTATAAAAGGTATATACAAGTTTAAGTAAATGGTATTTATGAATATGTAGAGGCTGGACGTAACTGAGCTTGGTGCTGCTGGATTCGGATCAACAGACAAACAATAAAGTGAGTTTAATTAATTCGAAGCATTAGTGTTTAAATTACAACATCAAGATTTTATTGTAAAAGGAATACAAGATGCGAACGATTCCATCCGATTGGTGCGCTTGATTAGTCAAATCACGAGGATTTTGTTTCCATTTTTGAAAACTGAAAATCCAAAGCAATTATTTAATTTTAGTTCACAAAATGGCAATTTACAAAACATTTATGTCTTACAATTTTTCTGGAGAAGTATTTGCAATAAATCGAACGCCAAAACCAAAGGGAGGAATAAAACTTCATTCTGGACAATGCAAGTGAATTTCTGCAGTAATGTGTTTTCCATTGCTCGATATTTTTGATAGTCAGCAGATCAGTTGGTAGCCGCTCGTAGATTATATCTTTTAATGCTTCGTCTTGAAAAGTATAAAAGTAACAGTATCCAGTTTCCAAATACTTTTGACCAGAAGTTGTAAATGCAGATTGTGTTATTGCTGCAGCTCTTGATACTACCTTCATAACCAAATCAGAAAATGATTGGTTATCGGTAGGGTAAAGTAAGATTTTCTCCCCAAAACTCATGCTGATGTTAACTTTTCAACTGCTACGAAACGACTGAGCTACAACTACATGTTAGATAGTTTGTAATGTCCGTACAGTAAACTAAAATTAATATCGTCTGGATCAGGGTAGACACGATTCACATCCAAAGTATGGAACGTAATTTTGTTTATATTTATAAGATAGACATGATGATCAAAGGAGCTTATGTAATCTCCGCGCGTTGATTTAGTTTCATCATTCAAAATAATATTTTTCAATAATTGATGGTTCCATGATTTTGATGTTCATTTAGTTGTTCCGCAACACTTTATATCATACTAATTATCAAAATCTAATATTAAACATTGTTTTGCTTTTAGAATAGCAACTTCTTTAATGTCCAAGTGCTGCAAGAAGTTACTCATCTTCTCAAACATTCGCCAACATTTCCGACAAATATCTCAACTTGTAATTAGAACCACCAAAATGAGTAAGTACTTGCAGATTTTTGATTTCAGTGGTATAGAAAATGGACCAGTCAGTATCTATCTTGATATTTCCTTGTTTAAGTCTAATAACAATATCGGGATAAATGTGCTTCGATTCAACAAGGAAAACAAATTTGAATTTTAGATCTCACAAAAGTGAAATCTACGCAGTTTGTCAATTTGCTACTTGTTTCTACACCGAGACGCGAGTTTAATCATTTTATTCAGATAACCAACATGCAAGTGTTCATCGGTGGTTCTAATTACAAGTTGAGATTTTTGTGCAAGTTCGCGAACCTAATAATATAATTCAACCGAGTTTCAAGCAATTGAAAGAGTATGAAGACGCAAAATTTTGTGCAATGTGTAAACGTGCGTTCAATAAGAAATCTGGCAAGTATCAAATCAAAAAAGTGTATCATCATATTCATTTTACCGGAGAACCTTCGAATATTGGTGCAGTGTGCATTTTCTGTAATTTAAAAATCAAATACACGAACTAGTTTTTTTCGCGCACAATTCATCAGGGTTTGACTTGCATTTCATTATTCAAGGATTAGATTCGACATTGATTAAACCGGAAAATATCAAAGTGATTGACCGAACAAGTAAACGGTTAATTTCTTTGGAATTTACAGCTCGCTTACCGTATCCAAATACCCAAGCGTATGGAAATTTCCGAATCCGGTTCTTGGATTCATTCCAGTTTATGAATACTAGTCTTGCCAATCTCGTCAAGAATTTGTACGCTGATAATCACCCGTACTTTAGTTTGATTCGTCATTGCATTCCACAAATGGTTCCTCATCTTACTGAAATTCCAGATTCCGTATCTCTGCTTCTTCGTAAAAATGAGTTCTCGTACAGTTTTCTCACCGATCAAGAATGTCTCAACGCATCTACACCACTTCCGCAACAACATGATTAGGGGAATATTCTGAAACGTACGCGGTTGTCGGATGAGGAGTGGGAAACTGTGCAGCAAGTATGTACTCAATTTCAAATCGTAAATTTCAAGCTGTATCTCCAACTGTATAATATGCTGGATGTGCTTCTTCTCGGGATCGTCTACGAAGCGTTCCGTATCAATGCAATGGACGCGTACAAGTTAGATCGAACCTACTGTCCGACTATACCTTACAGTGGCCAGTGTATGCCATTCAATACAGGAATTGAAGTTGAATACATGACAGATTTACGGATGATTTCAATGATCCAACAAGGGATAAGAGGGGGAATCACGTTTGGATCATCAAAACTTGTGACTGCAAACAATGAACAGATGGGTTTAGGATATGATCCATCTCAACCGCGTACTCAAATTGTGTACTGTAAGGTGAACGGAATATACAGTCATGCTCTTTGCATGGAATATCCTCTTTCATACTATGAGTACATTGAAGGTTTTACAAATATTAATTAGAAGAATCCAGGGCCGGGAAAGGGATACATTCTGGAAGTTTATCTCGAGTATCATCAGTCAGTTCACGATAAATTTGCGGAAATTCCGCTCTCACCTGAAAAAGTAACGATAAAGCTAGACGAAATCTCTGCGCATTAACGACAGAAAATGAAACGACTCAAAGTATCAAAATCATTTCTTACAAAACCCCGACTTTTACTAACTTGTAATAACAAAGATCATTATGTGGTGCACTATAAATTATTGCAGTACTATCTTTCCCAACGAGTAATCTTGAAAAAGATTTATGCTGGAATTAAGTTTACACAATCAGCCTACCTCAAATACAACATCGAAGCAAATATTAATAAACGAAGGCACTGTCGAACAACAGCAGAAAAAGATATGCACAAATTAGCGAATAATGCCATTTATGGAAAAACGCTGCAAAATAGTTCCTATTATCTTGAAATCAAGTTTTGTACTTCCAGGATGAAAACTGCCAAATTAATTTCTTCAGCTATATGTGTGGAGTTTAAAGCAATTGCCGGTAATTTAAGTCTCGTGTGTCTTCGCTAGCCTGAAGTGAAATTATCTAATCCTATATTAATCTATATACATGCATGTACATACATTAAATATGCTTATTATACATGTTTATAAACTTGCATCCATACACTGTCACTATATTTGATAAAATCATTTTTCACCTATAGCGTACATGTGCGTACATATATACGATGTAACGGACCATAAACAGCTTTTCCAAAGGGAAATGCAACTAGTTTTATCTTTGCTGAAGCAAAAAGTACAGAAAATCAAGTAAAAACGCTAATTTCTACCTTTATTCACAGCTTTATACCACATATACATACATGTACATACGTTAAATATCCTTAATAAACATATCCATACACTTGCATCCATACACCATCGCTATATTTGGTAAAATCATTTTTCACCCATAGTATACATGCGCGTACATATGTGACACATTGCCCTCATAATAGCGATATTTTATGTCTATGTCCATACACAGTATCAATCCCAGCTGTACTTTTGTTTTTTTTACATTTTTTACCATTGGAGGCATGTTGCTCACACAGTGCAAGCAGTCAGCTACTTACTCTGCCACGGAACTGCACTTAATAAAGATCACTCAACTCAACTCAACTCAACAGCAGACGGACAACGAGCGAGTACTCTTTGTCTATAGCTCCCGTTAAAACTACATTTTGTAGTTATAATCCAAGTATATCCCCTTTCATTTCTATTAAAAGTGCCTTTCTACATACCTACTAGGAACTGGCAACGGACAAGACTAGTCGGTCTGTTCCGGAAGCCAGCTGCACTGGAAGACCGCTACATCACGTACATTCGCAGTACAGATGCACCTACTATACAGTCAACAATGCAATGTATCTATACCATCCCATCTACATACACAGAAATCGAACAAAGCTCCTTCTGAAAGCCCACTATAGCCAGCATATGAGGTACTTTCAAACGGTCAAAGACTGCCCATGTCCACTTCAATTCCAGAACCAGAACCAGCCACCAAAGAACAACAATATCAAGTACCTACCTACAAAATAATAAAAATAATAATATTACAGAAACAAAGCCTCTCTACCACCTCCAGTACACCTCCACACTCACCCTTGTTACTTACAAAATACGACATGTCCATACTAATTAGGTAGGGGAGACAGCCAAAGCTATACTTATACGTATAGCCATACGCTATAGGCATGCCTATACCTATAGCGCATACGCTATAGGCAAAGAATGCCCATCAGGTGCAACCAAGCGTGCGATATGAGCTCATTTCATAGTCAAATCTTTCTTCTGGTAAACTTTACTTGCAATAATCCTACACTTTACAAGCACAAAACTGCTGATCTTCAAAACACATTCGATTTTTAGTCGAATTGCTTTGACACAAAAAGTGCGTTACAAAATTCTTTCATTAAAAAACATAAACCTATATTTATATTTTAAAAGACCTAGATTTAAACACTACTTAGGTGCGGTGGTGGTGAGAAAGAATTATAGTCCAACACTATCACCTTAGATACAAAATAACACTACTTTTTTTAATTATACAGTAAAAATTATTTTATGTTAAAAAAAATCTAACAAAAAAATTTATTCAGGTTTCACTTTTACCGACAGTAAAAACCTACTACCGCCCACTTTATTATTGTAATAATGTCATTGTAATAACATTACAATGATTTTCGATTTACGATTCATGGCGGAGCGGAGCTGGAGCTCAATGTGAAATGCGATGCTAGAAAGAAAATAAAAATATTATTCATAGCATGCATTTTTTCCTTTTCGCTGAAGTTTGAGGAAAGGACATTATTAGGTGGCAACATCACTTTTTACCTATTCAGTGAGAGAGAGTATTCTATCGTGAGGTCGAGAGTTCGAGGACGGCTTCCGAAGAAATAATAAGTCGATTTTAGGGCAGCGGACAGGTAGTGGTAACAAATCTTTTTACACCTTTCCAAAACGTTACAATCGTTTCCTTGATTTCCGAAACATCAATTTAATGTTTTGCACCTTTTCAAAATGATCAAATACTGATTTATGTACCTCCTTGTGAAACAGTGGACGTTTAAAGTCAAAGCTGATTGAGGCCGAAGTTGCAAGGTTGGCTCTGTGCCAGTTCGACTATCATAGTACCCGAGAATACCTTTTCTTCTGTGCCGTGATGCCTGCAAAGTTATCTAGTGAAATTACAAAAGACCGTTGCCGTATGTAGTCCCTGAACGACTGAATGAGAAACTCCTATAAAAGCCACATAGTTGACCTGGTTATTTTTCATCGTAAGAGGAACGTGGAGAGACCTGTTCGAATAACTTCTGGCTCATGTAGACATCAATCAACATTTAGTCAGACTTGAATACTGAAGAGAAAGAGAGGAAAAAGTCTAGGCTCTCTCTGCAGGTACATTGGCATATTTTACTAATCCCTACTAATAATTATAATATGTAATATGCTTGAGGCAGAGAGAGAGAGAAAAACAAGAAAGAGTAACTAAGTGCTGGACGTCAAGTCATTTTGATTTATGACAGCATCACTAATGACTAGTTTTCTCCATTTCAACTTTGATTTTGATTGATGTCTCACTATGAGATGCAGTAATTATTATTTCCAAAACTCCCAGAGTTTATTTGTCAGCTTTCTCTGTCAGTATCAGTACTTTTGAGTTCAAAAACTTTAGGTAGTAGATACTTTTAGTTTAGAGTGTTTTACTTTAGAATTGACTAACGGATGCTGACACGACCGATACTTGAGTACCGCAAATATTCCATTAACTTCCTGGGGAGTTATTAACAAAAACAATGCCCAGACAGGGGAGTTATGTATTAGAGGCTGGGGAGTTAATAGAGGTGAGGAGTTATTCTATATTTAAAGATTTGTATGCATTAAAAGCTTGTGTGTGCATATGCGTTGCCGTATTAATTGCATTATATACAGGAAAGTTATTAGAGGTGGGGAGTTATTAACATTTTTAAAGGCTTAAATGGGGAGTTATCAGAGGAAGGGAGTTAATAGAATATTTACGGTATCTACGCGATAACATGGAAGAATTGAGTTTCCTATTTCAGTCAAGAATTTTCGACAACGTTTTGAAAAAGGCAAAACTAGAAATCAGTACATACGAAACGGTCAAAATAAGAAATGACTACAAACAAAAAGAGTAGACATCTCGTATGTTCTCTACTTTCAGTTTTTTGGTCTCGTATGTTCTCTACTACAAAAAGCTCCTCTACCTAGTTTAAATATTCGTCTCATATGTTCTCTACTAGAATTATCTCCTCTACCTACTAAGTATTGAATGTGTCTGTAGTGTGCTTTCTAGTTCAATAACATCTCTTTCTGCGGCGATACTAAAACTTTAGCGGCTTAGTGCTTTATTTCAGTTCACAGAGCCCTTAACCGCGGTTGGGCATTCAAAACGAATGCTAAAGAAATCTGAGTAGAGAACATACTAGACCAATGTTAAAACCTGGTTATGGGCTTTTTGCCCTGTTCGGGCGTGTTGCCCTGCTTGGGCATTTTGCACCTCTTTTTGGGCGTTTTACACCGCGCTGGTCTTTACGCGTCGTTGGGGCATTTTGTTTTGTAGGAGCAATTAGCCCCTGGTACCATTATTTTTAAAATGTGTAATTTTTCGAAACCTCTATCGATGCGTCAATTAACTTCAATTAATTAACCATTCAAGTCGTAGCAAGTAATGTCGATTGCTGTAAGCCATTCGTTACATTTTTAGTAAACTAATTTTTATTGGAATAATTCTTATGTTGACATTAGCAATAAATACGTTGTTTTTACGCTTAAAACACAATTGAAACTTGGAGACTTTATAATTACTTTGAACTCAAAAAAGAGGTATTCGCTTGCAATTGTTATGCAGTCTGTAAGCATACAAATTACGATTTACGACTAAAGTACGAATTGAATCAATTGATAATTTATTAAGGAAATGAGAAAACACAGAATTACTTCCTCTGCTATTATATTTCTACTATTCAGTAACTAACACAGTTCACTTTCCTTGCCAAAACACACTTTTTGATGCCCCTGACTACATTAAAAGCCCATTTTTTACTTAGCTGTCCATAAATGAAGTTTGCATGCGAGTGAAGGTAGAGGGTTAGAGCTTCCATTTAAGCTAATGTTAGAAAATGCAAACTTTTTGGGGAGGGGATAGGAAATGTATGAAAACTGCGAATGTTATTTATGGACAGCGCATTGCGACGTTACGGTACCTTTTTAAACGGCAGGGTTTGTTCAACCATAACTATGTACAGACGAGTGCGACCGACTCATAGATGGCCATTTGATACGACCTCGGCCTCCCCTCCACTCAAAACGAATTGGAATTTGTGCCCTCAACCTCCCCTCAAAAAATACCTCAAAATATTTTAAACCTCAGCCTCCCCTCCCCTTAGGCTATCATAGAATGTGTGCCCTCAGCCTCCCTTCCCCTCCCCTCAAGGAACAGAGTTTGTGCTCTCAACCGCCCCTTAAAAAAATCCAGCACAATTTTTTTTGCACCGTATATCCAATTGCACAATGACAAATGATTGGGGTGGGGGGAGGTTGCAGAAAAACTCCAACTGAAAATTGCTAATTAACGGGAATAATTTATCACAACATCTATAAATTATCTGCTTGAAAATACTGGTTTATAAAGTAATTTAGCCTGCTACTCTTTCATATTACAAAACCAAAAAGGATAAAATGTAAGTTGCTTTTAAAACATTCCTTGTACAACGCAGCCCCAAGAAGAACGAGGCCGGCCAAACTATATTTTTAGGCAGTGCTGCCCTAATCTACCTTTACTTTTACATGTGACTAGACTAGGCAGTCAGTTTTTGGCAAAGGCTTGACTATACTAGGCAGTCAGTTTTTGGCAAAGGCTTGACCAGACTAGGCAGTCAGTTTTTGGCAAAGACTTGATTAGACTAGGCAGTCAGTTTTGGCAAAAACTTGAGTTGACTATACAAGCTTAATAACATTTTATTGGATTGGACTAAACTTGACTAGCCACAATTTTGGGCAGTTTTATTTTGAGTGCTGAGGAAACTCTAGTGACCTCGCCCTCCCCTCTAAAAATCCCTCTAAATATTTTTGGCCTCGGCCTCTCCTCCCCTCAAACTAATGTAAAATTTGTGACCTCGACCTCACCTCATGAGGGGAGGTCATTTGAGGCCACTTTTTGGGCTGAGGTCTGCCCTCCCCTCATTGAGGCCGGCCATCTATGGCCTGACTGCTATCTTCATTCTTTTCTTCAGAATTATTTCACACCATGAAAATATGTATTGCAAACTATAGCTATTTGCTACTAGAAATAGATATGCTTACAGTATATAATACTAGCCCTTTTGAGCACTATAGCTAACATTGGTCACACAAAACTAGCGCTAGCCCTAGCCCTATCACGCATGTTAGAGTATTACGGCACTAGCACTACCCCTAGCACTAACCTTTTTTGGGACGAAATCTACGATAGAGGTTTCAATAGGGCTAGGGCAAGTCCGACATCACTGGTCTAATCGAACTAGACTGGCGGACTAGCAACTAGGCTAGACTTTTCATCTTATTTTGTAGATTTTGCTAGACTAGACTAGACTCGCCGAGTAATGTTCAATGTATGGTGTGACCACCACCTACCAACAGGGGTGGTGGTCAAATCAAAGCCCACGACGGTGACCACCATGGTGGTCAACCGGTTACACGAAATGATGACCCCCCATGGTGATCAAAGGGGGAAGTAACAATGCCGAAGCCCACTTGCGACAAGGTTGGTGGTCAAAGCAACCCGAACCAAGGTTAATACAATAGTGGTTAAACCAAACGCCACCACGGTGACTACCACAGTAATTCAACAGCAGGCACTGGTTTCAGATGCCCTCTTTCCCCGGGTGGTGATGTCAGTGTTAAAACTGCAACCCGTTATCACTGATCCAAGCACACGCTGTGTACGGAGTTCTAATGCGTCTTCTGTGGAATACGACTCTCCCCGTGCGCACCACAAACGTACTACGGACGTCCACCGGCTGGGTAGTTGGGGATATCAGTCAATTACTCCACCTACGGGTTTTCTTGTTTTAGATTAGGTTAGATATTTCTCCTGGTGGGGAAATGCCCCATACATGGCGAAACGTATATTCGTTAATACCCGGGGGACCCTTCCAGAAAAGTCGGCCAAGGGGACCTCCCCTGCCAGGCCAAAGGCCTGGCATGCTAAATTATAATGATGGCTTCTGGGATAGGGTACAAGGGTATGGGTACCCCCCCGGAAATTAAGAGATTTTGGTCAAAAGGACCCCCCCAGAAAAACTTTCATTCGCTATGCACGGGGGGAGGGGGGTCTTGGGGCCTAGGAAAATATGGCTGGACGTAGTTAGGTTTCATTTCCAGAAGGTGGATGCCGAAGGCGGCCTCCTAGGATGGGTTGGAAAATGTAACCTATGTATGTCCAACTATGCTAGGACCGCAGCACCTACATCACACCTTTATGCTAGTCCCACACTGGTAATGTGGTGGTCATCACGCAACTATGCCACGATGGTGGTCATACGACTATTAAATTCAGTGGCCACCACCTGGGGCGACTGTCATATATCGAACATGCTCCGAATTAGAAATTCTTTCAGTTTAAAAATGGAGTAATATGTCAAAATGGTTGAATTGCATTACAGATAAGGTAACATAACACAGAACGATCAATAGTTAAGACCATGCTTAGTTAAGGTAGGAGGATATACTGTTTTTCTCGAAAACATGGGAAAAAGAGTGTTATCGTGATAATTTTTATGTTTAAACGATACTAACGATATAGCGATATTGATACAAACTATCGTTTAGTATCGTTGCAATCAAAAACGAACGATATTTACGATGTTGGTATCGTATTGTGCATCTTCTAGCCATAATCAATATAAATATGATAAAAATGCTATTCATACCAACATCTTTTGAATTTGAAATTCGTAATTATATTTGAAAATACTTGTAAAAAGTACTTAGGAATTAGGATGGTCCGATGGCGGCCGGGATGCAAACTGTTATAACACAATGATCTCATTCATTATTGGCAAGGTTGGCCACATTTTCTATTTCTCGCGCAAAAATTTCCTGATTTTATGGTTTTCAATTTCCTGATTTTGCGTTTAAAATTTCCTGGTATTTCCTGATTTTTTGCTTTAAATTTCCTGATAATTCCTGAATTTTTGTCAATAATCCCCTGATATTTTCAGTTTTGTGGCTACAAATTTCTTCATTTTGCGATTGCATTCTTTAGTATTTCGTAATGGAATTTGTTTGCACTTGTTTAAGTTGCCTATTATTTTCTTTACAAAAAATGCTTAAAAATTAAATTCGAAAAATCGGAAATTTTAAGTAAATATATTTGCAATCAAGAGTTAGTTCAAGAAAGTAATTTTTATTTACAAAATTTCCTGAAATTTCCTGAAATTTCCGGATTTGCAAAGAATTTCCTGAATTTCCTGATTTTTCCGGATTTTTTTTCCGGATATGGATTTTAAGAATAGTCAGTTCTGCAATTTACGGGTTGGCCAGCCTCAATTCCACATTTCCTGTTATTTCCTGCTTTTCCCAATTGGCCAACCTTGATTATTGGTATTTCTGAGTGGCATACGACACACATTCCTTTTTACATGGGAGGTACATATGCCAGGCAGGCAGGGCCAGACTGATTCTTAAGGACCTACCTACTAAGATTAGTGATTTTGAGTCATTCTGACTCGCTCGCTGACTCGCGGATTCCGAAGAAGAGTCCGAAGAAAGCATAGTGCGTAAGTCATGTAAGAACGCAAAAGACCGAAAACGAAAAGTGTCTAGTATGTCACCTATTTGACAGTAGAGAACCAAACTAGATTAAATATTTACATTTTTTTAAAATTCTTACGTTAATTTGGTTTGCAAATTATATACATTGAGGTTAGCCAAACAAAATACAAGCTACTTAAAATTGTTTCACATCATTGCAAGTGTGAGTCAGTGATACTACTGTAACAATGAAGTACCACATGTGGAAGCAGTCTAGTCACTAAAAATGCTATATTCTTTGGTTTGTCCCAGCGCTAGGAGCTCAATGCTTGCTATTCAGTCAGCAAACGGGAAAATTTTGATGGGGGAAACCAAACTATCGATGCATTTTAGGTGACAAGACTGCTCAGTCCCGCAGGAGGCAGCTGGATCGAGTATTTTAGTTCCTTATTCTTGTGTTGCAGCGTTGCCGGATTGGATTATCCCTAGCCCTACCTAGCTTTATCCGCAGATAAAGCTTATATCTTGCTTGTTTAAAGGAACGTTAGTGTTGCTGTCGGGGTCAATAATAACTTGTGACTTGTTTACGTAAATTGTCTAGGTTCTGTTTTGTGAGTATTCGAAGTAAAAACAAGAATCCTGTACTCCGTTGAATTAAGATTTACAAACTATCTACTGGCAAATTGATTAAATGTGGATCAGCCGGGTAATATAGTTTATTTAAAACTATTTTGAATACTTAAATATTTAAATAAAAATATTTTACTATGTATATTTAAAGTCCCATTATTAACAATGTGCAAACAATTCAGGGGGGATTGTTCCGGTGGTTCCTGTTGCTCTCCAGCTGGAGGCTCCAGAAGTAGATGAGAATAATAATTTTCTAGTTCTACAACAAGACGCCAATGCGGGGTTTCAACTGCACGCAGCGACGGCAATCTTAAACCTCCACCATGAACTACAAAATGAAATTGAAAATCCTTAATTTTTTAAATAGGTATGTAGCTATCATAACATAATGCATGTTTTAGGGAGGCCATCTACTGCGTGCACGATGCACATCACCTAAATTGAAGATCGCAAATTTTTTCCCTTTTTTCTCAAAATTCTTACGTAAAGTCACTCCAAATTGTATAAAGTTAATAAAATTCGGTCCTACTGCTTATCCTTTACTCGTTAAGGTCAGATTTCCTTAATATACTAGTTAGTAGCTAAAATTGGTGAAAGTGTTCTTCTCGCCTCGTTGTCTCCTATCTGTTTACATTGTGATTCGCAATACATACCTACTAATAGTTACTATCCATCTCTGTTGGAACTTCCAGTACAATGGGAAAAGATGCCGATAAAATTGAACCACTAATCACTGAATTTACAAAAACGGTCAAAAGTAACCACTCAGAAATCACCAGGGATATTCGTGAGGTCAAGAAGGATCTAAAAAACATGCAAAACTCAATAAACGATCACGGCAAAAGAATTACTGGTCTTGAGACTTCGGCCGATTCCGCAAACTCGAGCAACCTCAAAATGAAATTTGATCTCACAAACACTCAAAATGAATTAGTTGAACTTAAGGAACAGCATCGGATGAATCAACTGAATTTAGTAGGGATGGACAACGTCAACAACACTCAAAAGGCGGATCTCGAAGAAGAAATTCGGTCTCTTTTTGCAGACTCGCTGGGTCTGGAGCTGGATTCAATCCCACAATTTAAGTTTAATGTATTCAAATCAAGTCTTCCCAGTGCCAATGCGCGAGTATTGTGTGAATTTGAATCGTTGTCAGATGCCAATATAATTTCTTAGCTTCGTCGCAAGCTAAACGAAAACAGTGTAAGTATTTTGGATGACATTTCACCGCATCAGTGAATCATTAAAGCACATTTGCTCAAAGAAATGAAACAAAGAAATGAATCTGCTCGTTAAAGCGTTGCTAAATTATACTCTTGTGATTGATAATAATGGCACTGAAATATTCGACACTTCAAACTAATGGGGAATACTCTGTATAAAGTCGACTCAATCCCAGGGTACAGACCGAACGGAAATGGAAAGAACAAGAACGGCCGCACCAAAAGTAACTCACATAAAAGGTACCCCATAATACACAACTTAGAAATCTCAATCTGGAACGTGAACGGCTTACGAAGTTTTTTATCTTTAAATAATTGTAACTACGATTTAGTTCTAACTAGTGTATTATGTATCTATGAGTTTTGGTGCACAGATCCCATACTAAATCTCACAGGCCCAAAATTTAAATCATTCTTCTTTAATAATAACCCAGCCATCAAACATTCGGACACGAGGCGCGCCAGTGGAGTAACTAGTATTCTAAATGACAATAGTCACTTTAAAATCGTAAATACTTACGTTTATGAAAACTACACTATAATGACAGAACTACGTTTACTTGTGACTAAAGAACTCCTTATACTAATTTGTACATATATTCCCCCTACACCAAATTTTGATTGTATTGTTTATAAATGGAAAGGCATTTTTATTAACTATCATGCCGGCTTATTAGTTAAAAAGTAATTGCTTGTGGCGACTTTAATGCCCGGGTCGGCTTCTATAATCAAATGGACTATTATTGGCAACCGTACGATCTCACACGTGACCGCAAGACGTTAGACTTGATTTGCAATAGAAGAGGAAACGCGAACACGGAACTACTTGAAGAATTCAGATCAGTTCTCATCAACGGTAGATCCAACTCTGACCGCCCTGCTTAATACACTTTCCTTGCTGATGCAAGGCAAAAGTGTTATTAATCTAGCACGGTGTAACTTTAATTTGGTTCCAGACATTACAGACTTTAAAATTAGGCAACTTGAACATTCACCCCACTTTTCTTGTACTTTATCTTTAAAATCTGTTTCAAAAGTTTATCAAGAACTACAGCCTTTTAAATCGATAGTACGATGGAAGGCGGAACTTCAAAACACGTACTGTAACAAGATGAATCTGACCGAATTTAATCTAACCGAAGATATAATTACCTTAACAGCTCACTTGGTCGAAGCAATAACATTTACAGCCAGATCGTCCGGTATGTGCCTCAATTTTTGCAGTAAGATTTTAAGTCGACATAAGCCATAGTTTGATCGTGATTGTATCCAAAGTAAACGCCAAATTAAGAACTTCGCACGGAAACTGACGCCACATTGCGTTATCAGACATTCAAAATCTCCTACAATATAAATCATTGCACAAATCACTTCTAATAGAAAAACAACGTGTGTATTGGGATAGTGTTAAAGCTACTCTCCATAATGTCAGATCAACGTCGACAATTTGGTGTACACTAAACAGCTTTCGGCCAAGACCCTATAAAATGTGCGATCTGACTGAAGAAGTTTGGACTCACTTCTATTCTTAAATTATGCCACCAAGAACAATCTCTCCACCCAACCTTGTCTTTGATAATGAAGTGCCTGAATTAGATTACGAGATAACAGAAGAAGAGCTCAAAACAGCCCTTGCCAATTATAAAAACAAAAAAACTCCTGGTATTGACGGAATCTTGAACGAGTTTAGGAAGTTTGCCCCACCTAAAATACATAAAGTAATTAGATCAATTTTTAATAAAATTCTTGAGCAAGCCTCTACTTCACCGGCATGGTCCGATATTGAACTGTCAATGTTATTTAAAAAAGGTGAAAAATCAGACCCTTTTAACTACCGGGGAATCGCTCTAATAAACACCTTAGCTAAACTTTTTACTAGTGTTATTTACAATCGACTCAGTGCTTAGTGTGGAAAGAACCTTATAATTTTGGATACTCAATGTGGATTTGCTTAAGTTGATCCTTTCAAGGATACAAAACATTATGACAATATGCATAAGCGTAATCCTTGCCAAGGGTTGGGCTGTTAAAGTTCAACAATACGTACTAGTTCCCTCCCAGCTCAATTAGCTCAGCTTTTCAACTGTCGTCTTGTTCATTGGACATACGTCACGCATAGCGCATCACGTGTGCTCAAAGCACCAACTCAATCGTCGGCAATAAAACTTATAGCCAAGTTTGGGCCAGATGTGAGCCGCAAATTATCGGTAACAATGCCAGACAGCAGAGTTTCAAAAATAAACCTGTGGCTGTCAAATCTGGGCCAGGGCTTAGCCAAAATAAATTTCGAAGTTTCCTTATAACATAACCACGCCAGAATTGCTGGCTCTGGCCCAAACAAACGCCCGAACTATCCACGGACTAGGACAATATTCAGAATCTGCGAATACGATGTGCTTAAGTATAATTCAATCAACGACTTACAGATCATCAGACATTTTTCCAATCTCAAAAATTCCACACAAAATTAATTTACAAATTAAAATTACCTGTCATTTTGATGTTTGATAAACACATTTAAATAGGACTGATAGATTATAGAATTTAGGACATGGTTTGTGAAATCAAACTAGAAATAAATTTTAAATTCGTTTTTTCCTATTTTTTGTAAGTAGCAGCAAAGTATCGATCAACTTTCTCTTCACAGACTGAAACGAATTTTTGGAATATGGCCAAAGTTTTGAACTCTAAGCTCGGAATTGACTTTACTGCCGAAGGGAAAGTGACCATTCGTCCATCCTCACAGTCCACTGGGACAGTGAAACTAGGTGGCATGTGGAATCAGGCATTTTCACGGTTGACCAATCGGCTGCAGCTAGCGTACGGACGTATTGTATTGTATTGTATTGTATTGTTTTTATTCAGTTGTCAAAAGTTTACATCGAATTTAACCAATGATTTCCAAAACTGGACAACAAGGTGAAAGGCAGTCGCAGAAACGCATACATCTGTTCATAAATGAGATGGATACCCAATTTTTGATCATAAATAATTTTTTCTTCGATTTTAATGATTGTTTGTGATAAGGTTGAAATAACGACGTATACCCATAAGGTGTCGTTTGATTTGAAAATTTGGTGCATAAAGAGGTGAAATATAGGAAGTCAAAGTTAAAAAATCTGAATTGTCGGTCTGGTGTTCAACAATATCCGGGCATTCTAACACTTTTTTTTGTTTTAAACCACCGCAGTCTTATCTGAGACATTTAAAAATTAAAAACCTGGTTGACGTTTTTGATGTGTTTAACTGCCCCTTTTTGTTGAGATACATACATAATATATGAACATCTTTTTTATTTACATTTTACCTATTTTCTCGAGTAATATTTTCCGATTTAACCAACACCCTAGTTGCTACTTAAAGAATTACGGTATAAAAGTTTAAACCTGCTGCTACAACTCTGCTTTTGTATACCACATAAACATATAATAAATTATTATAATTTTAATCAATTTATTTATTACCGTATATGACGCAAGTAGCCTTCTTGGTAGTGGAAGTCTTTCTTTATTGCATTTATGCATTACAGAATAACTCTTTCGGTTTCATTGGGACGATGACTGTGCTGAACATTGATCACTGGATCCTTTACTCCACTGGAAGTAATTAGCACACTTGTACACTGTGTTTCGCTTTATATAGCGCCACCAAAAACAGAAAGAATTAATGCAATAATACAATAAAAGAAAGGCTTCCACTACAACCAGGGCCTATTGTAGCATGTTAAGTGGGTGCCAGAATGGCACGTAGCCCTAGCATTTTGGCACGCAGCTTTTAATTGATTAAACAGGAAATTGCACTTTTTTGGGTATAATTTTAAACATAACGTAGTAAAATTGCCTTTTTGGAGCTTAAAAATGCCCTTTTTAGCCTTAAATTGTCCTTTTTCAGCTTTTTCCAGTTCAAGCTCAAAATTGCATTTTTTTCAATGAACTTGGCACCCAGCTATTTGCTTAGAATAGGCCTTGTGGTGGCTTGACCTGACTTGTGGAACTTGATCAATATATGTAATAACTTGACCAAAATTATAATTATATGTTTATGTGGTATTCAACAACATAGTTGTAGTAGCAGGTTAAATACTTTATAACATAATTCTTCACGTAGCAACTAGGATCTTGGTTAATTCGGGTTATATTATACGACCAGATATAGTAAAAACACATTTTCACACAAACATGTATGTTTTTGCACTCGGGAACATTTTTTCCTACTTGCAGCTTAGGAACATTTTTTCCGGGATCATTGTTTCCTACAATCAAATAAACCTCAGTTATCTTATGTTTTAAAATTAGTGTAACAATAAAAAAAGGTAGAGCAAAAAATTAGGACAGGCTAAGCATCACAAAAATCGATTTTGCCTTAGTTTTTTGTTAAGAACGTTTTTCAATTTAAGTCGACTTTAAACCTAATAGGTAGCCCCTTGCTTTTATAATGTAATTCAGACAGCACTCATATCACATAAGCAAAATATTATATAACTGAGGAACTGTTAAAGCAATGTTATTATGCATCAAAGATGTATTATATGTTTCTTTTATTACAGATTTATATATACTATTAGTCAAGGATATATATACACGGCAACATGATTATTTGAAAATCTCTAGACTGAATGTTAGCTTTTGTGCTACTTTTCTGAGTACATTATTGTGTTTGATGTTCAAGCACAATTTAGTTTGAACATTTTAAAGAACTTTGTGAAAAAATATCATATAACTGAGGTATCGTATACCGGAAAACGCTATCGTAAAAATGAGGTTATCATATGTGCGAGGATCATATAAGCAAGGGGATACCGCCCTAGTAGCCACAGCCTGCCGGCAAAGGGCCAGCAAGTTGCTTGTGAAATAGTCGACATAGCATGGGGGATTGTCCGCTGGCTTCGTACACTTCCCCGACGCTCAGAAACTTCATCAGGAAAGCAGCTGCAAACCAAGCGGGCCCCTGCACGTTCCCGATGAAAATATTACGCGTTTTTCTTCGCCTGCAAATATGCCAATCCTATGCATTAATCACCCGTTAAATGTACATATGCTTTTCCAAACAAGTGCTCAACAATATTTTTGCAGAAGATTTCACACCTCAATTTAATATAATTTTATTATGGTGTAATAGTAATAAATCAGCATATTCGTACTTACACTGTGCAATAATAAATTGATTTACAAAATTGTACGAGGGACTTAAAATTAATAATATAAAATCAATATTTGTATTTACAAGTAAAATGTAATTATTAATATTATACACTAGCTGCTTGCGTAGGTTTCGATAGCGGTGATCCAAAAATTTGACTGCAGTCATTAGCACAATTCGGAAAGGCAATAAGACACCGAAGATTACCCTGTTGAAAGGAAAATAAATTAATGAATACCCCATGATTAAATTACCAGAAACGACCACATGCAAAAATAAAAGTAAATCACCGTTCTGATTCAGAAGAGAGAATTATACAATGTATAAATACACACATATGGTGAGTCACGAAACATTGCAGCGTAAGTTCTAGAATTATAATTTAGGGCAAGGTTTCCGTACTTTAAGAACTAATTTTGCTGAGGTTACCGAAACAGGCTCGTCCGGACCGTCCGAAATAACAAAACTGCCCAAAACTCGCTATACGGGGTCCTTCTGTAAAAAGCAAGTATTAAATAATGTTGAATTTAGGTTATACAGCTAGAACATTATTTAAAGCCAATTGATGCATATCTATTCTATTCGTGTTCTTTAAATAAGGATAATTTTGCTTATATTATAGTAATATGAACTAAAGAGTAAAACTATTTTGAAATATTAAGGAATCGTGACTTAGAATTTACTTACTTACCATCAACCATGCTATTGTATTCCTTGTTAAATACAATGCAGTCCATGTCAATCACCAAATCACAGCAGGGATCAAGTATCGCGAAACGGAATTATTCACGACAGAGACTTCAAGGAAAATATTTCAAACGATTTAAATGCTACTATATGTTGTGGTAATGGTAATACATTCAACGTTAAAACTAAACTGCGCTGCACACCAACAAAACAAAAACTAATCAGTAGTTAAAACTATGAACACCAATATCATGCAACTCAACAACGTAAAGGTACTTCCGACTTCTTGTAAAGGTCTAACTATTTTAATAATAAGAAAATAATTCAAATCCTATGAATAATTTTAAATGTAAAAATAACGAAGTACGATCATCTGTGGAACAGAGAAGTGTGAGAGATGCGGAGACAAACGAGCAACTAGAAATGTATGTACGTACATGCGTGCAGACGGTAGGCAAAGTTGGCTGTCTGCTTGCATGCAGAAGCATGCCGAAAGCGATCCGTTACTTTTCCAGCGAACGCCCTTCGTCCTGACTGCATGCGCATGACTGTTGCTGAGCAGATGCTAGTGCAGAACGGACTGCTAAGTCAATGCACTTTGCCGACGCAGGCAAACAAGCTACAATTTCTCCTCCCTTATGCCAGCGCAAATACGGCGCGTACAAATATGCTGCATGCAGACGCTTTCAAAGTGCACGGGGCTTGCGTCTGTACGACGCGGAGCTCCCGACAATGCACTTTTCCGACGAGTTCGGCTCATTATTGACGAAGGCCCAAGAGGCTGTGGCTACTAGGGCGTACTGGGTTGATAAAAATCTGTATTTAATAGGTTTTAAAGTGACTGCACGACTTCGCTGGTTTGGGCTTTTGACTGTGGAGGGGAGGAGGCAATGGTTATGTACCACCCTATATAATACTAACAACTTTACTACTAATTAATAATTCATTGTTCATCAGTAATCAGCAATGCTCCTATCCTTGGAATAAAATAATTCTCGGTGGCTTTGGAATTCGTACTTATTAGTATTCAGCATTACGTTTAGTGTAAAGACAGCTTTAATTCAAATTGGTAATTTTAATTGGCAATAAATACGTAATTGTAATAATAGTGACAGGCGATTGAAAACCGCGGCGGTATGTATGTATGTATGTAATTAAAGGGATTTCCAGAGCACAAGGCTCGCGAAATGCCGCTCAGACCATCAAAAGGTCTATTGCAGACTACCCTTAACTAAATAGCTTTAA
>JAQFZC010001480.1:0-29725 GCA_034695205.1 Dicyrtoma fusca | reverse complement strand
CTAATGAATAAAAATGAGAGCATGTCGCTTTGACCACATGCTGTACATTTTAAGAAACTAATTTTGCTACAACTTTAAAATAATGGCTATGGAAAAAGTGGGGAAAGTGGAGAAAGTAGAGAAAGTGGAGAAAGTCATGGTTAAAGCAAAACTTTTGAGCTCAGCTGTAGCCTGTTCAAAGGGGTGGGTACATTCAATTAACTTCCATTTTAATTTTTTTGCAATAATTAGCATAAGTATGAGCATTACCTAGAAATTTCGAATAGTAGCAAAACGATTACGGTATAGTGACTCCAAGGGATGGGAATACAATGTGGCTTCCTGCGGTAGTAGTTTATTAGACTATACGTCCTATATCTCATAATATTAATTAATTGTGCTCCATTAAAATTGTAATTTTGCTACGGAGATTTTGATGCGTTTCTACCTCAAAGAAAAATAAGACACTATCTATATATAGTCTTTGCGTATATCCTTAATATCTTTTGAGTTAATTTAAACGATCCCAACTTTAATTTCAATTTTAAATGCTCACTTAATCTCCTGTTTCCTGTAATAATGTGAGCCATAAGGTCTCCTAAAGTTAAATAAAAACAAATAATGTGAGGCATCCGACGCACAATGAACGGGGGTATATTGAGTCTATACGTATAGCATGTAGTCTGTATCGTCTTTTAACAATTTTAAGGACAATCTTATTCTAAGCTTTCAACAACTTCAATATTGAATATGGTCCAAGTTGAAATCCTACACATTTATTAAAAGTTATGTGACAAATATAAAGTTCCAGAGGAAAAAAGCTGTTGCCGTTAGGGACCTCGCACATATGACGTCTAGAAAAGCTGGTAAAAGTTGCCAGTATATTTGGAATGTACTTTCTTTAATTGTTCTTCTTTTTCTTCCAAAGTAATATTTGGTAGGTCCCTTACAAACTAGGAAGTAAGGAGCTGGCTAGTTGTACTACAGTGGGAGAAAAAGAGTGTGGACCGCTTTGATGCTTTGAACTTTTGCTCAAGTTTCCTATTCACGGAAATAAAAACTCAGGCGTTTAACCTTTTGAAAAGAGCCATTACGTCTGTTCTTTTGTTTCATCTGGACCTCTGTCGACGTTTAAGTAAACTTGAAGTTATTCCTAATTTTTGTATACTTGAATCCACTTGCTTTATGTAATCATAGTTTAAATTTAATATGGAAAAAAGTGAGCAGATTCTTTGATGCTTCTCTTTATTAAAAAAACTACGTTGAGTTGGAAAGGTAGAGTAAATATTGGTAACTGTAACGCAATGCATAGGCCCATTTGCGTACGTTAAGGAGCCAATTTAATTTTGTAAAGTTCCCTTCAACCACACATTTGTTGTTTACCAACCATCATTATAATCCACCGCACACTCAAGTGGTGCTTTTGGGCACTCTCAACCCCAGAAAAGCCTATCAGAGTAGGAATAACTTTACAATTTCTTAGACCTCCCGAAAAGGCCCATTAAAAGTTGGGCTGAACATGCCAAAAGTACGGAAGAAGAAACATTCCCTTCAATTCCAACCATCGCCAATTATATTGAGAGCAAAATTTCTTCTTTACTCTCGCTTTTAACGATCCTTACGTAACCAGTGACATCATGGAGGGAGTTGAGATGCAAAATGACGATTATTCCATAATTGCTTCTTTGCCGTTTTGACTAACTCCTGCTGATAATGAGCAACAACTTTTAGAATCCAAATTAAAACTTGAAATTAGCTTTTAAAAAACTACTAGTTGCTCAAATTACAATAATAAATTCTATTTTGGCAATGTTTTTGCACTGTAAAAGTCACGCCTTAAATTCTTTTTGAAGTTGGCCTTTGCATAATGATAATTCGTCCTCATATTTTTCCCTTTGATATTTTATGTATCATTCTCAATGGCTGCCAAGCCAAGGCCTAGCACTACAGATAATAAAGAGTGAAATATATTTTCCACTCCGAGGGTAGCAGCAAGGTATTTGTATAAAAAATATGTGGTTCTCAGGGGCCCTGCAAATATCACGCCGTCATAAATACGGTCACGAATTCAATGGATTTATACCCTCAAAAGACTGGACAACTTTCCCTGGCGTAATAATTTAGCGACCCCAAAAGATGCGCTTTTCCCTTGATAAGCAGAGCACGTAGAAATGGATCTGTTGCAGTTATCGTAGTTAAGCTAAATCACATATGACTGGGAAGAAATTGTACATTTGGGGCTCGTGGAATTCCTTTTAAGTGTAATGTCCAGCTTCCATTCACTCCCATGGATCTTCATGAGCGGACTAGAACGACAGACTCAACTATAAAAATAACTCTCTTTTCAAATTTAATATCTAATCGCCACTTTCCCCCGCCACCAAACGTCCTCTTTATTCTTACTTTATTTTTACGGATACTTTCAGCCTGGTCCCGTTCAGGACAGCGCCCTAGCCTCACAAATTGAATCGTAAAGTGACTCCAATACTCACTACAACATTTGTCATTACAGCCATGAATAGTCTATGCCCTAAAACATGAAAATCTTTCCGATTTATGAGCAATTTAAAGCATTTCTGGGAGCATAGCATGAAGCTTTTTAAAAAGGAACAATTGTAATCTGTACAAAGCCCCGGCACTCTTTGTTTTTGTTCCTTTGAATTCGCCGCCCAGCAAAAATCTTTTGCTATTAAAAAATTATTCACAACGTACCATTTTTTGGGAAATATACGGTTAGTGAAAAGGGGCGCCTTTTGAAGAAAAAAAAATCATTCTTGAAATGGAGAAAGTCTATAGCAATAAAATATTTTAATAAATAAAAAAGGAGAGCTTCCAAGTGTATTTTTGTGTGTAGGAAGAAGGTATGTAGGTACCTACATGATTTTAAATCGGACCAAACCTGCCAAAAAAATTATAGAGGTTGTACATATAGCGTAATTAAATAGACTCTAGTTTTCCGTTATTTATGGTGTTCAACAATATGAGCTGGGGTTTAAATTAACCAACTCCTTGGGGCACACATAATGTAGAGATGAAACAAAAGTCGTCAGACGGGCTGTCAGCATTTAGTTAATATCTATCGTATGTGAGGGGCTTCTAGGACAGACACGACTGTACAGACTAGCCGCAGCCAAGGGAAATATTACTACTTCAGATATTGGACTTTATCATGGAGTGGAAACCTCAAAAACCCCCAAAAAAAGAAAAAGAATGTGTCATCATTTTTAATAAAATCAGTAATTTCATTAAATACTCATGGATTCAAATGCTACAGTAGAATTCCTTCCTCATAAATTCCCAAAGATCCCCATACAAAATTTCTTCATGTTTTTTATGCTGTCATTTATCATGTTGAGGAGAGAAGAGCAGGGTCTCGCTGAAGCCTCAACTCTGCGTCATACCTATACCTGCACCGATGCATGTTACACTGTCTATAGTGACTATAGGACCGGCCCAAAATTAGTGGAGACACAAGTATTAACATATACTACATATATATATAAAGTTGATGCAGATATGTATATACAAATGCACATACATATGTAGATATACATAGAATAGCTACGTTTGCCTACTTCCTTTAGGGTTTATTCAATTATTACGTTTTGCATGAACTGTAATGTGTTTGAGAACAAACGTGCGTTTTAAACTCCATAGAAGTTCATTATGCTCTTCTGCATTTTTTGAAAGTAACGCAACCTTATTTGACAGATTATTTAAACTTTTAATACGCAAAGAGCTCTTGAATGAACATTGCACTTTTACTGTTTTTTCAAAACTCTCACTGAAAATGCAGTAATAATGGGTTAATTACGGACTAGATTCCTATGATTGGCTCCGAATGGCGCCCGGTAGTATGTGGGAGGTCCCTATGTTGGATACAGTGGTTTTTCGTGCATTATTTTGAATTTGTATCCATTATATTAAATGCAGAGAGTTGAGCAGAGGAGAGATAGGGAGGGCTATAGTGGATGGGTGTGGAAAAGGACTGAATTATTTATGACTTAAACCTCTCAAAAGGGCTACCCATTAGGCTTATCTCATGTGGAAAATAGGGGAAAAGATTTTAATAAAAAAGTCCTCTCATCTACACCACCACTATCACCCTGTCCTCCACGAAGAAGCAAACTGAGCTAACTACAATTGATTTTCATGTAGATCAAATTTGCAAATGAATGTACGCCCTTTTGCAATTGAAAAACCTACTTTTTCCCTATTTTTCAAAGTCCAAAAGATATTTTTTCAAAAGATGGGTAAGGTGTAAAGCAGTCTATTTTTGTTTTAATAGATCACTAACCGTAATTAAAAGTGGGAGAATTTGTTTTTGAAAAATTTAAACTTCTAATGTAACGCTTAGTAAACACGAGCAAAAGGTAACGACTACGCATTCTAAAATGTCTAAACTTTCACCTCATACTTTCACTTTTATTCAAAAATTAAATTAACCACGAATTAATTAATTTGTAGACCACTGTTGAAGATTTTGTATGATTTTGCTCCTTAGCTCATAACACACGCTTCTACTTTCACTCATTTTCCTTCACGGCAGCCATTAGCATACAGTCCCATGCTATTCATCTGCTCTGCTTTCCCTCTGCCTAGCTGTGCCATGTTGACGGGATTTTATATTTTGATGTAAAAATTACTGGACTTGAACTGGTTGTATACATGTGAGGCTGATATGACTCGGCTCAGCTCGTTGATAATAGTGGAAGACAAAACAAAATTTGCCTACATTAATCTTGCGTTGAAACACTTTATTGTATTTTTGTCCCAGCTGTAAAACGGGAAATGGGGAAGCCGAGTAGCAGAGCGGTAGCCACGGAATAATAATGCGATAATATGGAAATAAAACTCAGTGACG
Source organism: Dicyrtoma fusca (assembly GCA_034695205.1). Classification (NCBI taxonomy): domain Eukaryota; kingdom Metazoa; phylum Arthropoda; class Collembola; order Symphypleona; family Dicyrtomidae; genus Dicyrtoma; species Dicyrtoma fusca. The sequence continues at coordinate 24,882 of JAQFZC010001480.1, read as the reverse complement.
GTTTAAGCAATTGTAATACCTAGACCATATAATATTATAGGTCATAACCTATCTTGGCAATCAACGTTTAAAACAATTTTTGGATATTATGAAATAGTTTAAATGTAATAGAATAAATTGTAAGTGTAATTTTATTGTTTTCCATCGTTTGAACGTGCGCGTATCGTATTTTACATTTTTAAATATAACTTTCTCCTATTTAATAAACAAAAATGCATTGTTTAACCCTTCCAAAAAATAAATAAATATCAAAATTTGGCTATTTAGAAAGATCGGTATCATTATCGTCTTTATCAAAAGAATGGGTCATAAAACAAAATAATGAATTGCTTCACAGACAAAAGATCAACATCTGTATAATGAATCTAGATACGCCTCTGATAAAAGCCTTTTGCGGCAACATTATACGTTCTATGTTTCTACGGTAGAAAATGCATGAAATTTGTCATACAAAGAAAAAGCTATAAAACTACCTTCAAAAGAAAGGAAAGTGCACAACTTTGAAATTATAAACCTGTGACTGGGTCAATCCATCCCGCTAATGCGATACTGCGCCTCTTTTCTATGTTTGTCTTTAATGCATAATTTAAAGATGGCAAAAATTGGGGAAATGAAATAAAAGCGGTGAAAGTAGAAAAAAGTGAAAGCGGTGAAAGCATAGAAAGAGAAAGTCACCTGTATGAAGACCAGCATGGAGCAGATGACGAGCTGAGAGCGTGGGGAGATAAAAGAGGGTCTTCGTGCGGAGCGACGACCAGCTTGAAATATCCGGGCAATTCGATTTGTTTTTGTGAGAAGAGCAGCGTAGACGACAGAGAAGCAAAAACCAGTTCCAAATTGCTGCACTCCACAGATAATGTCATTAGGTCTGTAGGTAGGTGGATGCAAAGTTCAAGAACAGGAGCATCAACGGACCAGATTTCACCATTTTACCATCCAATACCCACGGGGGATTTTTTTTTATAGTTTTGTGCACGTTCCACGGCCCACACACGGAGGATCGGGAGGTTGATGGATAAAGGGAAGCCAGATTTCCGATCAGCAACCATTGCAAAACGTCAGATAAGAAAAAAATCCGTGTCAGTTAAACGTACATCCATAGACACAAGAGTATTGATTACATTCACCTGCACATGCACTCACTCACATTACCATTACATAGAGACTGAGATATCTCGCTAACAACCCAACACATCAAAAGATAATTAATTGACTCAACTCAACTTGAGGAGACGAGGAAACAAATCCAACCTACAAACATATCTTGAAGGCATGAATAATGATGGTGGGGCTGCGTCCCTTCCCAAAATGAAATATTGTCTAGGTCTAGTTCCGAGACAGGGAGTTGGGTAACTTACCCTGTTACACTTGGCCTACTCAGTAGAAACAAAGGGAGGCACATCCGAGATTCACATTATGCGATTACAATTGCTCAAAAAAGCTTGTTTTCTTCTTTTTTTACATCATTTATAATCCAATCTTACATAGTTTTAAATAACAAAACTTGCTTTACTTTTACAGAAGAATTATAAAAATCGTTATTTTATTTTTTGAAGATTGCTGCCAACTTTTACATTTTTACGTATTTGAAAGTATCAAAATCAAGTGCTTTCACTTTGACCTGGTTAGAAATGAAGCGCTATATTACTGATATCATTGACAGCGTGAAAGTCACGGTTGTGCATACTTTTGGAAAGGAACCAAAGGTTACAAGTTGATTTAACGGGCACAAACCTCATAATCTTTCACCGTTTTAAGATATCAAAAGAATTATTTTTGAGACGTTTTTTTAAAGTATGCGCTATTTCGCTACTTAAGCCTCTCGTTATGCATTTTTAGCGCTGTTGACCCTGTTTATAACTTGTCTTAAACATATGCATTTATTCAGACACAAGAACGTGTGTAAAGAAAACAATGTTTGTAGTTTTGCCTACTAAAGCATAAAAAAAGGAAAATCGGAGAAAGCCATTTTGATTTTAAAAAGTAAAGAAAAGATTACTTGACGATTACAGTCTTGCTAAAGTATCTCCATGAATGGGTTTCAAATCCTGGCATCGATAAATAGGTAATTATTGATTAAACAGTAACACCTCGAGGATCTACAAAGGATTTTACTCTCGCATCCTAAACGTTCTCAGCACCATTCCATTAGTTTGCATAATGATGGTGTCAGAGAAACAAACGTAGAGCCTTTCACTCCACCAGGAGCTGTTCATAAATGACGCTTTCACAATCTAAGAATTTTTTTTATATTGTTTAAAGCTATCTTGTTACTTTCACCGCTACTTTTTAACCTTCAGACAATATCCCGTCCTTCAAGTTGGGGTTTTTCAAGTATGGCGTTATTGAAAGGATAATATTTTTGAAAAGTTAAAATGACACATTTTTGAAATTTTGTAATACTTGAATTTTTAGGTTTTTCTTTTTAAAAAATGCTTTACTATATGTTTGTGTACATTTTGACACTGTATAATTATATTTGAGTATTGTACTGTTCTAAAATGAATCTTTTGTTCCAAATCCTATAACGCCATATTTGGACGGCCCTTTGCAGATGCTTGTGCAGGCACATAATGTTTACTCACTCCATAGCACCTTCCACTGCACTGTGTAGAAAGTACATAGAACGTATGAAAGTTTTTTTTTCCAGGGTAAGTGGAATGATTTCCAATGCTTATATTATTCCTCTTTGCTTGGTGGAACGTAGATGCAAATAAGCTTAAAGGCTATTATTTTCCCTCCTTTTCTCATCCTTTTTTGCTCCGTTTCACTTTTCCCAGGTTCCCTGGGAGAGTCGGCTAGTGGTGGTGGTGTGCGGGATTACATTGGCATGAAAGAGCAGAAAATGGAACGTGACGCGTGCCAACTGGCAATGTCTTATCTGAGATTTCTTTTAACTTTGTAAGTGAGGGTTACATAGAGAAAGAGAGAGAGAGAAAGACAAGAAAGGAAAAAATAATTTGGACTCAAGACGAAGGAAGCTTACCGTAAGACGAAGAGGAAGGTTAAGGCATAGCAGGAGAAGAGGCCAGACAGAAGAACGTAGGAGAGCTCCCGACCCGCTGCTCGAACCACCGGTGTGTCATTATGATGCAAAAACACTCCAGAGACGAAGACCGTGAGCAGAATCCCAACTCCGGCAAAAGTCATCGCTCCAATGGCCCAACCACTGAAATGACGGACAGTTTCAACTCTTAGTACCCACACTCCTAGCATCCCATGTACATTTACAGCGACCCTTAAGAAGCAAAGGACTGCATGTCCGGTCATTCGGGTGAGTAAGGTTTCAACGGGACAGAGTTCACAATTAAAATTTCCCATTTGCATTTTTCCGAAACATGAAATATGGAATTTGGCACTTTTTTTAAAAGGTGTATACATTTAAGACTTTTTGTACCTTATACAAGGCAAATGGGTAGGACGTTTTGCATGTGGAACTTTTGAACTTACTCACGCGTCATTTTGCTTCTTAAGCACTACTAAGTGCATATTTATCCATAAAACAAAAATGTATTTAAAAAAATAACCTTGGGGCAGTGAGTTACTTTGCAAATGTTAATATATATCCCTCATACCCTACTCATCCTTTGCATGGAGACATAAATGGACTTTCGAGGACCGAGTTCACAAGTTGGTGGTCGGCCCGCTTATGATTTTAATCACTATGGCATTATTTCGAAGAAAATCCTGTGACACATTCAATGCCCCGGGGTTACGAGAAACTCAAACAGCTTAGGTAAACCTTATCCTTTAAGGCTGTAGAATACGTTGGTATGTATGCATACTAAATGCATCTGATTTCAGATACTGCAATTCTCGAACTGCTTGCCTTAGAGAGCATTCTTTACGCCCCGCTCTATAATACTAGTTTACTTTTAGAATAAAAACCCGCTGATTATTAGATGGCAAAACTCGTCAAAAGTTGTTTTTAAAAATGGTAGTTTCCAATATTTGTCTTGTTCTTTAAAATCGGTGGGTCATCATCATAAAAGTTTTTACATCGTATAAAGCTAGTTTACTTTAAGGCTGGGTGTCTAATCGACGCTGAGCATTAGATTATATTTAGCTTCATTCATTCTTGTCAAATATTTGCATCGCCTTCCCTCCTGCACCTCCTTTGTACACTCATGAATGGTTGGAGTGGAAATTAAGCCCGAGTCCACAACTAATTCAATCTCAATGAAATCATTTCAATGTTTTCCGTAGTAGCCATTCCATCTTCCTCTAAAATCTAAAAACAATGGCAGTCTACAGTCTGCCTCTACACCCTTGTCTAATCTCATCCGATCTTCTTAACGACGCACGGATATGTATCTACTGGGCATTCTACTAACGATAAGGAATTTATCAAAACCAGTTCTGCGTGGAATAATAGGAATGCAAATAGGTATCTGTATTAGGGTAGGTGCAATTATATCCTAAACTCATCGAAGCAGTACGGAATAGCAGTCTGTCCCGCTTGGGATAATGTAGGCTCATCTCGTGAATCAGCTGAATTTAATGAATTTAATGTTGTATTGTCTCAACCTTCAAAATTTGATCGCAGTTCTAGTATAACCGGTTCTGGTGGTTCTTGTGGTGGTCTGGTGGGTCATGTTTGTATTCGCTGGCGTGTGCTGTCACTAAGTCGACTTCAACATGTTACCCCACCAACAATCTTCCCCCGAATTTATGTGTTCATTCTCTAGCCAATCGGCAATCCAACGAGTCTAACATTTATTATCTCCGGATTGCGTAGTGATACTGACACTGGTACGTATACAGAGAGTGGCACATCTGGAAATAGTGTACATGCATGGGTCCTACATTTGTAAATGCTAGAATCACAACTTACCTTTGAAATGGAAAGTTTGGAACTTACATACTTTACATTTTTAAAGAATTGGGCGATTACGAATAAATTGTTTTTTTAAACATGAACCCATTTTAATTGTTGTTTTTGTTTTAATTATTTGCCAATTTTGAAATCGTAGATATTGAAAAATACTTTTCCAAATAGATAATGTTGCTTTCACTATTTTGCACCGTACCGTCATAACTCTTCCTCAACACTCTGTAACTGAAACAAACCAGTGCAGCAGAGTGCTGTGATGGTACATGTTAAAGTATCAAGTCAAACTTTTTTAATCTTATTTACGTCTGTCAATCTATAGGAAAAGGAATTGGTGGATCCTTGCGTCTTGCTCAGAAAAATGAATGCTAAGCAGAAAAACGAGAGTGAAAGTGGGCATCTTAGTAAAGAACAACGACAAAGCTTATTCAGCAGAAGCAAAAAGAAACTTTAAATTTTAGTTTAGAACCGTAAGGCCAAGAAAAAGGAAAATAAACTATGTATTAGCCATCCACTATTTATTAGTTATTACCGCACACAGTTCCAAGTCGAATTCGAGTTGGAAGAATTCGAATTCGAAAACGAGATCAAAATCGGGATGCAGATAGACAGTCGGCTCTAGTTTTCCTTTTGTCCTAGGTTTTAACGACAGACAATGGTAGGTAGCTGGAAATTCCAGCTATCAAAAAAGTTGATCGCACAATTTAAAGGAAAAAGTCGCGGAAAACTCAATTTTTCCCTTTTCTACTAAACAAACTACGTACTGGGGGACAGGAAGAAATCTAAAATGGATAGAATATATTGATCCTTTTTCTTTCAATATTTACTTTTGAGGCTGGGAGAGGACGAGGAAGATGACTGGAGAAGCTGAAGAGAAGATAAAAAAAAAGAGCATCTGTATATCTACTATTACGAAATTACGACCACGATTACGATTACGATGAATGTAAGATCATACACGTCAGTTACGGAGATCCCATGGACGGTGTCTTCTTACGGAACAGAGTTACCTAGTTTCACGTGTGGGTGGGAGTGCTGGGAAGAGATATGGACTCAGTCACTTCGACTAGTTGCCACGAGACTAGAAAGTAGGACCAGCAAAGCAAAATGACCTATTTCAAATAGCTCTTGGAATAAGCACTATACCTGTCTTTAAGCGTTTCACATTTTCTTCGTGGCACATTTTTGAATTTTTAATAGTGTAATGCAAACTTTTGAAACTTTGAAAAGACTAGTTATTTTGGTGGCAAGAGAGGTAAACTGTTAATCAGCAGACCAGTATACAGAATAAAACAGTTCACTCCTATGCGTTGTGGATTGACATGGTAGGTGTGCAAAGGACAGGGAATTAGCTCGGCTTAGAGAAAATAAACCGGTATGCATGCGGCCAGCATAATGACGTTTCGCTGTATAGGAATAATATAGGTATAATTAGTCAGTTGACCCAACTTAATCTAATTATTCATTTGTTAATGTCAAAAAATGAATGGACTTAAGACAAATTGCTTTCTCCCAAAAAATATTCAAAATGTCGTATTTTCGTGCTTTCAAAACTGCTCAGAGTGTCAGTCAAATTTATAGGTTTTTAAAATAGTAAAGAATATCGGTGACCCTTGCTTCGGAAAAAACTACACTACATCCTATTTATGTAAGAGGTATGAAAAACTTTCAAATTATGCGACGTAAATGAATTTAGAAAGCTGTCAAATGTTCTACTCTTTGTGTTTAAAGCGTCATTGTGCTTGGAAGAGCTATTTTACTTCTTAGGCTACGAATAGGAGTACGGGGTCTGGGAAACTCGAGTTCCTGCCTGCCTGCCAGCCAGCCATTGAGCCTCAACGAGACTGAAGAGATAATTAGAGAATGTAAGAAAGTGGAAAGCTCAGAGGCTATCATGATGATGATTGATGAGACGAAAATGAGAGAATAAAGGCAGAGAGCTCTTAGACGGCTGTATGTACATACATGCATTTAATAATCAGCAAGTACACAGTGGGTAGTTGTCTGGCGGTGCGTTGACTATGTGCATGCCTACAGGAACTATTTACTCATACTCGAGGAGTTTAAAATGAAGAAAGCATGTTGATTTCATCCATCTACTTGTCTTACACCTTTTACTTTCACTTTCCCTCCACTCCCCTTATCATTCCACTAACCAAATACCGCACTCCAGCAGATGCATACGTCTATGTATTCACATACAGCTAAGTCAGTTTCAGTCCCAAATGAAGTTTTCCCTCTCAACTCAACTGTCACCGTCGTCTACTTATTCTGAAACAATGCAACATGCATACCTACATGTTATACAATTCTCGGTACAGATATCTTGTCCCTTATCATGCATGCACATATACCTGTGGGATAAGAGGGGCTTTCAGTTATTACGTCGCCGAAAAGAGAGGGAGAAATTGTTTTATTTTGTCTGTTTTCAAAACCACATCTATGAAAAGTGTTTGACTCTGCCATTTTGAGAATTTTGATCTTAAAACGCTTTTAAAACCACCCTTTAAATCACTTTTACAACTTGTAAATAGTATGATGAGCACATAATTTGCTATGCAAATAGCAGTGTAAGCATGCTCTGCACTATTTGAATTACAAATACCATTTCATTTCTCTTTGAAAAATCTAAGCTTTGTTCTATTTAAAAATAGGGACGTATTATGTTTTGTATTTTTTGGAACCACGTTAATACTGCTTTTCCACTTTTTTGTAAATCTCTCATTGGATGTCATAAGACGTAATATTTGGTTTGTCGCTCTTTTGTCTACGCCTGGAAAGATGAGATGAAGGTCGACAAGAAGGAAAAGGGATTTAGAAGCATGCATAATTGATGCCGAGCATCAAAAGACTTGCTACAAGTGCTCGGAAACCCAATAACAGCCCAAGACGGAGAGGCATGGGAACGCTGAGTAAGAGTGAAAGTAGATACAAGAGTTGGGTAGTGAAACCACCATGGAGCCCAGGCTAGAAAGCATCATATTTCCGTCCCTATTTCTTGAGAGAAGAGCATCTAACGCATTCGTATAATTAAATAACGATCATCAAAGGATTCCGATACAGTGCTCAAGATGATATATGTGAAGGGAGCGGAACGAAGGACGCCACTTATATCAGGCACAAACAAACAAAGAAGGAAAATCACGAAATAGTTCCCAGACTTTCTCCCCTTTGTTTCATACATAAAATTCCGTCTGTGCCTCGTCTACAACAATGCGGTGTCTGTCTGCGTATATGTACTCTCTCATCCATAATCACTCCACGTCCCGCTCAATTCTTTTGTCTTAACTTCTTCCCTCAATTGTCTTTGCTCTTGTGTATTCACCCCTCACTCTTCTGTGCCTGTCATGACGTATTTATTTAGGAAAATTGGAAAATATTATTCCTGTCCAATCAAATCACACTCAATCGCTTTTTGTTTTTCAATTGAGAGTACAAATAAATTGGCAGAATAAATATTAAATATCCCATCAAATTTACTGTGACGGGGAAGTGAGGCATAAATTTAATTACATAATATGTATATAACTCCTCCTTTGACATTTGTAGTCTTAGCCTGTCGCCATTACATGACTGGAAACACACGTCTTCCTTGCCTCCTTGGATCTACAAATGACATTGGAAGATTACAGGAACTTCTTGTATTTCCATTTTCAATGTATCAAAGTGAAAGTGAAAGTGAAAGTCGTCCTTATTTCTTACAATTAAAATTTCCTTTAGCTCTTCCTTTTAACGGCTTACAGCTCTGTGCACTTATTAGAAAGTAGCTTCTTAAATCTGCTCAAGAGTATTTACAAAGGAAGTGAAAGTACTGACTTAATTACACGAAAATAAAAACATCACGAAGCCTCCATGATCTCTGATCTTCATTAAGAAAAAATAAAACTTTTTCAATAAGATTTAAATTTTTTTTAAATAAAGGAGAAAGCAACTTTCACCGAAATTTCCCCAGCTGACTCAAAATCATAATTAACCTGCAAACTTAATCGCAAAAATAAATTGTAATGTTTATTCTTGCCTTCTTCCAATCAACTACAGATTATAGGGACTGTTGACAATGGTTGACCCAGTTATAGCGGCCACTATATGTACGATATAATCAAGATTTGACTGTATTAGTGTATCACGTTGCTTTTCCAATTATTTTAGAAATAGTAGTGTATTGTTTTTTTATCCGAAATTGTGTACCATTGCAATCTTTCCCAGAGTGGAATTAGGTGCTTCGTCTAGATTGAAAGGGGACTAGTACAAGCACTTGAAAGGGATAAAAAAAAAGTGTTTTGTTTTGATAAGTGGGAATTGAAGTTGGGGGCTTAAAGGAGATCTAGTCTTACAAACTCATGGAAGGACAGCGATAGGGCAGACAGACTGACAAAGTTTAATTAGAAAGGGCTCGAAAATTTTGAATTCCAATTCAACTTACTGTGACGTACTATACTTTTTTGTCCAATGGTCACGGGAGAGACTTTGTATAGACCTACATACATATTCATTGGTCACTAATTCACAAGCTTATTTACTGAAGAAAGCAGAATAACTTCAAAAATTGTTTCGTTTTTTTCTGTATTTTTGTTATTCATCTGTCTGACAATAGAATTTCCCTTCCGTCAAAGTTTTTACGGAACTCGGATCGCCTCGTCTTTTAAAATTAGTAGGTAAGTATCGTTGGCCTATGTGAATAAATAACGGATTGTGGTGTCACAAGCTAAGTAAGCGTTTGAAGAATGACAGCTTTGATGACAGGTTCATTTGAAATATTTACATGTGTGAACATACCAGCTGCGTATTTTCCAATTATCATGGGCCACTTAAACCAAAGTTATTAATTAAACAAATTAATTTTTCAAATCTTCACATTGTTTGAACACTCAGTTTTTCAGTTAAAAATAACATTTGTAGAATCAACAATTCATAAAATTCTTTGAAAAATTGAATCTAAAGTACATTTTATTGTAAGGATGTTCTCTGAATATATGTACAGTATTTCCAGACACGCCACTGAAGTAAGGTTTCGTTGTGTTTCTCTATAAGGGAATATATACCGCTATATAGTAACAGGTAGTCTAGCTATATAGCTTTACTGCCTGGTTTCCACTGTTTCCAGTGTCTTCAAAGAAGAAAATACTGCAAATTTGACGTGTTTACCTGGATGGACGGAGGTACAGCTCGTGTATGGGGGTGCACTCTGTATGATTGAGGTTGGGACGGGTTCCCATCGGGCACGAGAAGCAGACACTTTCATCTTCTGGATGTCGTATCTATACACACAATACATGTAAGATAATATTAGACGCCTCTCCGATATTACGTTATACGGCTTAAAATTAGGACAAGTATTTCTAAAAAGGCAAAATGAAAACTTTCTGCTAAAACCAAAAGAAAACTGTTGCCTCTTTTACAACATTTAAAACACTAAAATCAAACTTTCTAAAAGCTTTCAAATTATGAACTGTTTTCCAATACCGCCAAACCAAGAAATTAACGATACGTTTAAAAACCGTCAATACAAGTAATGGAATTTAAAACCTTGAAAAGGAGATATTGATTTACACATTTCTAACTGTTGAAAGAGGAAATTAGTAGTTTTGAAAAGGGCAATACAAGTAATTAACAGTTGTTTTAAAACCTAAAAAACTAAAGAAAGTTGTTACAGGTTTTTTGAAACGGAGCGAGATATTTAGGGTTTTAGAAAACGTCAAAGTAAAAAATTAACGACTTGTCAACCAGTCTAAACAAGAAATTATCATTTTTGAAAAGGGTAAAAATAATTAATAACTGTCTTTAAAAGGTTTAAAACGGAATAATGACGTATTTCAGATAGAAAAACAAGATATTTCAATATTTCCCTGCTCTAAGACACAATTTGCACCATCTCCCACAAGTATGACTCTGGCGCATTAATTTTGCGAGGCCCCTTCCTACTTCCAGTAATATAATGCGTACCATGTAGCGAGCACACTTGTGAGCCTGGTCGCCTTTCAACCTGTAGCCGTATTGATTTTGTTGCTCTCTTCCAAGCAGCAGCTCTCGTTCAACAACAACTACTACGGCTACAATTTCTTTTTATTACTTGCAGTAGTTGCAGCTTGCAATATTTTCATACGCAATTGCTCTCAGATCCAGGAAGTTACATACGACTTTTAGTTTATTTGACTCCTTACTCAAACGAGCATACAATATAGAGACTGACCAAGCTCATGACCATTCCCTTTGTCATCCACAATCCCATGACTTGTGCACATTCCACAATTCTACTTCCACAGTACGGAGCACTTCCTTTTAATATTACATCTCTACTGCTAATCTCCACGTGGCTTCAGAGTTATTTCTTAATTAAATTGAGCCCAGTGAATAAATTCAAAAATACTGACTTGCATAAAAACTATTTAAATAGTGCCTGCTTTCCTTGAGCACTTTCCTAAACCGTAGAATTTTTTTTTCTAAACCATTAGTTTCTACGAATTTATCGATCAAATCAATCGTAGATTTACTGTATATCCTTACCTCAAAGTTTAAACACTTGAGGCAGCTCCAACAGCATGTGTCACTGCCAACAAACCTCTTTGCTTCCCCCTGGTCACACGGGTCACTGCAAACGGACACGGGAGGAGTTGAGCTACCGTCCGCAAATCGAATAGCTAGAAATTAAATAAACAAGAATACGACATTTTAATAAAGCTAAGCTTTCAATGTTTATTTAACTTTTTCTTTTCAAAACTGTCCTTTCAGTTCCTTACTCTCATTTCTTTTTCCTGCGAATTTTTTTTATTAACACGCTTTGACTGTAGTTTTCTCGTTGCTGAAGAAGCTGGATGCGAAATGTAAGAGCTCTCACCTTTTATGAACTGGCCGTACTTATTGTAAGTTCCAGTTAAAGATTTATTAAAAAGTCAAAGCTGAATATTCTAATATGTGTCTTTATAGTCCGCACAAGTCTTACAAGCGTCTTACTCAGACGAGTGAGCTAAGAATAAAATCCAAATAACAAACTTACAAATTTATCACACGGTTTCAAAATGGGTTTTCCTTGTCAGATTTCTCGTGTCAGTTTTTTTCCAGCAACTTGGCTGAGCGTTAATTAAGGTTGTAAAAATCTAAAAATGTGAAAATGTGACTTTGAAAAGTAGAGACGCTGGAAATATGAAAAATGCTCCTTCCTCTCTTTTTATTAGTCTCCCAAGACAATGATAACTCTCACAAACAAATATTCATTCTCTCTCCACTATGGGCAGCGGAGCTCAGCAGATCAGCTGCTGGATTTCGTGTGAGAATTGATGCGTAAAGAAAAGACGAAGAAGGAAGGGAAAAGAAGAAAAATGGAAATGGCCGAAGACGAAGGTTGATGACAGTGGGGAAAATATTGAAAAAAAATATGAAATTTTGTGGGCATAAAAACATTGAGTAGATATAAGTAGCTCATTTTCCTCCAAATCTGTTTAAAGGCTTTTCCCCTTTCTTTCACTTTTTTGCATTTTCTTTCTTGCTTTTTCTCTCACTCTATCTAACGCTCCGCCATACAAATGAGAAGTTTTTTTAGAGCGGGAAAATACAGAAGCGTATCCAGATATGGGTAACGTGGCTAACTGTAATACGGCCATTGAGAGAAAACTGATACTTTGTAATTGTCAATTGTTTTACAAAATTGATAGGTAAGTAGTTTTATTTAATTTGTTTTGAACCCCACATATCTCCTTACTTTTTTCTGTCAAGTATATACATTATTTAAAATACTGGTACTTCTAAGGTTCTAGATATTTTGAAAGGAAACCGCTCCTTTCTATTGACAAGTCTGTATTATGAAAAGCTGCTTTCATTGATTAATTTTTTAAGTTACAAGCTGTGCTTTCCCCATGAACATCATAATTTATATACTATAGTTCGTGTAAAGCTTGCCTAATGTATGTAATGTGCTTAAAAATGGCCTATCTACCCAACATTTCTAAGTACGGCACTATCAAATGAGAATGTTTTTCATGAGACAAAGCTCGCTGTATGCAAGGGAAAAACAACATATATTTAAGACGCGGAAGGAAGCTTTCATATATTGCCCATCAACTTGAGCCTTGGGCATCAAGATTTCGCATCAGCCTTTCTCTCTCATCGTTTACACTTTACTTTCACCGCTATGTATATGAAGAAACGGAGGTCTCTGTACTGCTCTGCGGTTTCAATCACTCCAAGTCTAAAACACTGGAAAGTTCAGCGACTCCTTTTTGTTATTTTTTCTCGGGTATGTTGTTGTTTTCACACATGTATTTATTCCAGTATTTTTACTTTCTCTCCCATTCCCATCAAGGGTGGTGATTAGATGAGTGGGGCTCAAGCAACTTATGTGCTGCCTAAGAATGCACTGAAGATTGAAGATTGTAGTTAACTGTATTACGTGAGTGCCTGTATATCTTAGGTGAAGAAGCAACGTATAAAAGCCGTTACAAACAGAAGGATGTTTCTCTAGGGTTAAGATAAATTGTCAAGATGCTGTACTCACGCATACTTTTTAAATTAAGATTAGCGTTTTTAAACAGTTTTAACGACATTTTGAAGCTTTCTGAGAAACAGGAAAATAATACTTTTTGGGATTTTTCAAAGCAACCTATGCGTGTTAAAAGCAATGCAAACAGATGGTTTTTCAATTTTCTAAATGCACGTACGTACGTTTGGGGAAAATTCACAAATTATTAAAACAGTACATTTTCTACAATAAGGGAATGAAAAATGTTGCATCTCTTGAAAAACGTGAAAATGCATTATTTTACGTTAGAAAGAGGTAGATATGCGTAATTTAAAATTACTATCGCCTTAACTAAAATACGTGATTTTGCCTCTTTAGCCACTATAACCTGAAAGCGTATCTTCGTGTACATTATACAGATACAAGCAACGATCTTTCTTAATAAGCCTTTGTGCCTTCTCGCTTTAAAGTAAGGAGGGCAAATACAGGGAAAATCGGGAAAAATAGGGAAAACGTTGAATCTGTGGCTTTCTCCGCTGTATTTGTGGCTTCACTGTTCCCTTGGCCACCATCGCTCCTTCAATCCTACTTTTGAATTGCCACCATTTAGAGGATTATGTTGACAAATGTTCAGATCATCAGATCTCCCGGGTGGCCTCGTAAGTTTCCTTTGGATTTTTTTGATATTTTTTCCCACCATCAAACCAAACCAAAACGGAATCAAACCAACCACCCAGGATACATCAGTGATACAGCGCTAGGCTGACTACCTCGCCAAGAGTCATGTACACATTTATAGGCTTGCTGTCTGCTTCCTCTGTATCGAACTAACTTCATGTTTATACAGTCGCTCCCTCGATGGGCTTTATGTCTCATAAGGAAAAATATTCTTCGACTTCAAAATAAAATACCTACACATTTTCGTTACAGTTACTTTCCATTATATGCCGTTCCTTTAAAAACATTCTTTTGTGAACAGAGCAGAGCCCCACGCACACACTCCTCACGATAATGTACGGAAACACAAAGTTTATCTTGCTACAAGTACAACTACAACTGTCAATATTCTGTGACCATAGCCATAGTCGATGTATAAATTTCCCCCCACTAAACCAACACGTGTATGTATATACAGATACCGTCGCCTAGGGGACAAAATTACCCATACAGGAATAGCACAAAGAGCTGTTTCCTGTTTCAAATGAGTCAGAATAAAACTTGGCGTCGTTTTTGTAAACTGTAGCATAGTCTGAATCTTTCAAAATATTTGAAAACACGGTGAAAGCAACTTTCACTGTCAGTTTATTGAACATAGGTCGCTTTGCTTTCAAGCTCTAAGCATTTCTCGATGCTTCCCATGCCATATAGACTGTACCGAAAAAAAGCTTGGAAAAAGAGAAAGCTTGGGAAAAGAGAAAGCAGAAGGAAAGAAAGTAGATAGGTAGACACAGTAAGTTCCCTAAGACAATTGATCCAGTGGCGTGACGTGGACGTGATGGTCTCGTACAGTTTTTTTCTCGTTCAAAAGTGAGCCCAGCTCCTTACTTGCCCAGTTACAGTTTGGAGGGGGGAGTACTGTAGGAACATATAGCATTGGAATACGATGAAGGTCGCGAAGGTATTTGCAGTCAGTTTGACGGGGAAAGGAGGATAGCTTTAATGGTACTAGACGAGAGTAGGCCAAAGACGAAGAAGATGTAAAAAAGATGGTGAAAAGTAAAATGGGGAAGGTAAGGAGGGGAACTGGACGTAGATAACAGTAAAGTAGAAATAGAGGAAGAGAAAAAAGATGTAGTGGATCTAGTAGTTCTTTTTTATTCCCAGCCTTTGCTTCTCCTTTCCCTTCACCTCCATTACAAGCCATTTTTACATTCTGTTCTGGTGATAAAGGTAAATGTAACCACATACAGCAGTCTTCCCACTTTCCCTTTCCGCTCCTTTTTTTCTCGTCGCTGAGTCAATACCGAGACTCGTCTGCTGGCTTCTCCAGGCATACACGCACACACCACTACCAGTATCTATGCACAAGTATGTTTATATGGGTGGGGGTCTTGCATATATTATGTGAAAACGACTTAGATTCATTCCAATGCTTCCTGACGAATTCTTGAACCTTCAAGGGCATTGCATCCAACTAACCCTTTATACAATTTTAACGTTATAGCTGCCTTTTTAAAAGGTGTAGAACATTACACAGTTGCTTCTAAAAGATGTAAAGCGTAGTATTGAGGATTTAGGTACAGGTTCAAAAGATTTTTGCAGTTGTTTAAAATAACCTTTGCTCTCTTAAAAAATGTAAAACAGACGTCATTGCACGTCTTAAAAACGTCTAAACAATGAAACAAATTTTTCCGAAAGGTCAAAACATATTTGAATGACGTAGTTATTGCGTTGCCCTTAGACTCCCGTCCTCGATATGCCATTACGTGGCTTGGCTTGGTTTGGCATTACATTACATTCCCCTTGCATTGCATCTCATTGTATAGGAGACTCGTAATCCATGCACTCACGTAGACACATTCCTTTGATACGCTCCCTGTAGCCGAATTTAATGGTGACTCCCAGTGCCAGTACGAGCACACAAGAAAGGAAGGAGAAGAAGAGGGGAAAAAAACCCGACATTCATCTCAGCAAACTTAAAATAGTTGTAATATGAGAAAGAGAAAGGAGGACGCTGGGTCGTCTAAGAGCTCCTTCAATATTGCGTCCACCATCCTTTTCCCATTTATTTCATGCACCGTAGCTTTCTCCTTTCTCCAGCCATTCAACTCACCTCACCCACCGCCATTACTATCACCCCAACCACACATTTCAATCAAATGAAACAAACTGAACCAGCACAGATCCAAGCTGGTCCTGTGCATACGTCCTACAGTGTGCATCAGTTTACCGTACGTCTCATATTAGTCGCAGATAAAGGACCACTCATGCTAGAAAGTACCTACATACCGAAGTATTTTGAAAGAGACTGATAGTTTACTATAGCAGCAAGGATTTTTTCTGCCTCAACGTTCAATGCAATGCAATGCTTACGAGAGCTGATAGTACTGTGGCTATTTATAGAGACAAATGTAAATTTTAATAAATTGTGCAAAGAAACGTCACATCATTCATTTATGGTTTCCGTGAAACTTAATCCGAGCTGAACGGTATCCGGTATAGCTCAAGAATTCGTATGTATATATCCTGGGATGGTAGGAGTGCTGACAAATCTGTATGGGGGAATGTTTAAGGAGCTTATATGGTGCTATAACCCTGTAAAATGGAAGTCATTCATGAGCAAATTTTAAGAATGGCATAATGAAAGTTGCAAAAGGAGTTTGAGTAGTACTCCTGCTTGGCTTGGCATGTTCTGGGCTTACGCTGAACAGTTCCACTTAAATATGCATGCATTTACGTATTTTCAGATCAAGGAGACTTTCACTTCAAGACTAGGTAGCTTCAGAGTAAAGGGAAAGCCCGAGCGCCACTGGAAAAGCTCAGTGGGATAATATGGAGAAATAAGCGCAGTCACTGGGCGTGAGATAAGCAAGTGGAATGAATATTTCTGGTAATATTCTGTACTTTTTTTCCCTCCATTCACCTTGTCTCATTATCCCCTGTAAAGATGTAATAAACGTGAAGCTTGAACAAGTTTATACATGCGTGCACACGCAAATAAACTGCCATTATTTCCTCATTTTTCTCAACGTAATAAGTCGTCACATCGTAACAAGCAGCCAACCAGTGAACCACTCAACCTGCCCGCAAGACAACACAGTCATCCTCAACAGAGCGTGGATTAAGAGACAAAATGAAGCTATTTTCCAGCAATTCTTTCAAGTTAAATATTATATTGAATCTATTGTTCTCAGAAGAAACGTTTAACAGATTTAACCTATTGGGAACTGGGAACCAAGGAAAGAATACTTTGCAACAGTGTTTAAGTCTATAAATTGACTTTTTCGAAACGGTCTGACATTTTTGAAAATGGTAATTTCTAGTTTTTAGAAAAACTAGAAATCCCTTCTGTTACAAAGGCCAAAACTAGAAATTACTGTTTTCAAAAAGGTCAAAACTAGAAATTACAATTTTCAAACACATTCAAACCCAAGTGGTATATTACGTTTCAAAAAGGTTAATGCTTTACAAAACACTTCTCTGCGTTTGACAGGTACAACGCGTTCTCTTTAAATTGTTTACAAACAATGCAAAATGTAATTTTTAAAAAGTGAAAACTGTTATGGCGGCTTATTTTGAAAAAGTATTAAAGTTGATTTTTAAAAAACCCAAAACGTATATGTTTGTATTTCAAAATATGTGCAAAATTAAATATTTTCAAGCTTCCGAAAACGTGCAAAATGTTCAATTTGAGAAAAAGAAATGAAATGATTGCACATTTTTAAATTGCGCAAACCTTTCTCTTACATTTTGAAAACTGGAAAAGGTCCTGTCTAATTGCTTTAGAAACCTGTACAGTATCGATTGTTGTAATGCGGTTGAAACCATAAGAAAGGCTTTTTTGCTTCTTGTATTTTTTGGGCATAATTTTGTATTGACTTTGGCGTTTTGGCAAGATGCCTCACTTTGCTTCTCGTGTCTGGGTTGGAAAAGTGTGACATGAGATAACTGAAGAGACAGGGACGAGTGGAGAGGGAGGGAGACAATGGGTTACGAGGCAGGAGTGAAAGGCGGGGGAGACGTCGGGAGAGAGGAAAGCTTTCTACTTTCACCTCTCTTTAGTCTTATGAGCTTTTACTTGTCGGTCTCTGTAACGATCAAGATGAAAATCAGCGACGCGATAGGCTTTTTTCTCTTTTTTCTCCTTTTTTCCCTTTTCATCCTTTCTCCGTCCTCTCTCCGCTCATTCCTGCACAGTTCCTGCGAGCAGAAGCCCATCTACTTTACATCGTTGGACATTGACAATTTTATTGAGCCACTCTGTCTCCTTTTTTCTTCACGAGCTTTTATTTTATGTGACTCAACGAGATAAAAAAATATTTTATTCATTCTTATCTTTAGAGCAGTTTCTTTGCTCCCAGTATTATCTTTGACAGCTGAATTATTCCATGACGGTTTACGCTACATTTAATTTATTACTTTAAATGGGCGGGTAACAAAAAGATCCACGTTTTACTTTTTTTGATAGATATGTTGAGGAGCCTCTCAGTTAGTATATCCTGGAAGACGTCGTTACAACTAAAGGTGCAACAGGGGCTAGTTTCCCTTAAAAGGTGTGAATTCCATGTGTTAACCCTTCTAAAATATGTAATATTGCCTTTTGCTCTTTCTAAAAACGTGAATAATTGGTCTTGCACCGCAATAAAAATGTTAATACTATATTTTTACCCTACTGAAATAGTAAGTTTCATGGTTTGCACTTTTTAAATAAGTAGCTATCATGTTTTCCATCTTATTTTGATAACGTAGTTATCAGGATTTGCTGTATGAAAAAACGGAGTTTCCCTGTTTTCCACTATTTTGAAGACGTAATTGTATTGTTTTGATTATTTTTAATACGTACCATTACATTTTACACTTTTCTGAAAAATACAATTAGCATATTCACTTTTATAAGCAAAATAATTTCAATAATTGATTCTTTAAAAAACACCATTGTAGCATTTTTGCCTTCTCTAAAAATCCACTTTGGGTTCAGTCACATCATATGCACAAAACAGAGCTATTAAAAAATTATTAAATACTATTTGAAGCCCTTGCAAAGAAAGTGGAGACCAAATTTAATGACGTAATATGTCCGCGACCCCACAGGAATGGTAGGTCATGGCATAACCTAAGATGCCGTACTATACAGGCAGGTGCAGAGCTATACCTATAAGATACTTCAAGCGATACCAGCCACGTATGAGTGATGAACGTACTTGAAGTCCCTATAGACAATATCCTCCTGGATAGTTTCTTCCGTGAAAGAAATGCACTTTAGTACGTTATTGGATTTTGTACTTTAAATATTATTACTATAAAAAAATTGAATGTTCGTTAAATATTCCCTTATATGTACATTTGATTTTTGAATTACCTGACATATTCAAATTGAGCGTTCCCTCGTTGTACTCCCCAACACGAATCCATTCGAATAAACTGTTGTTATTCTCGTTCCTTCGGAAATGAATTATGTTATAGCGGGCTGGACCATCCCCATGTTGATCGAAGTGAAAGTTATCATTGCTCAAACCTGAAAGCATAATTTCAAATTAAAATAATTCATCATTAGCACTCACTCAATCCAATCTCATCTTCAGTTTAACTCAGGCCTGCTTTATTACACGTGTAAATGCACACTCTCAGAGATGTTCCGTGAGGGAAAATACTTGGTCTGGAATTATTTAACTGTAAAACTTAAAGCTATTACAGCACCCAGTAATACATTTTAAAATAAGGTAATCATTAATTTACAAAACCATGCATTTCAAGGTAACCATTAAAATGAATTTTGCATATAAATTCAAATCCAATTGGGGTTTTTGATAATAGGATTTTTCAAATAGTGTTTCTATAGAAATCAATGTTTTAGAAACTAATTTGTATCACAATTCATGGTTTAGAAAAGTGCTTTTATAGAAATACATGTTTTATAAAACCGTTTTATCAAAATTCGTGTTTTAGAATAGTGTTTTTGTAGAAATAGGTACGTGTTTTATAAAACTGTTTTTATCAAAATTCGTGTTTTAGAAAAGGGTTTTTTATAAAAATCTGTGTTTTTGAAAATCGTTTTTATCGAAATTCATGTTTTAGAAAAGGGCTTTAATATAAATCTGTCCTAGAAATGTATCAGTTTAGAAATCCCTGCTTTAGAAACGTGTTTTGAAAGAAATGTGCTGTTATAGAAATTCATGTTTTAGAAAAGGAGTTTTTTTTCTGAAATCCCCACATGCTTCTTTTGCTAAAAGGCATACACACAAGAGAGTCTCACGAAACAAGGCCAAGACCGAAACCTAAGGACGAGTACTACTCTTAGTATTTATGTATGTGCTTTCATCCAAATAATTCTTTGAACATTGAAATCAATGTGCCTCCCTGCCATGCCTCATACATACAGGTCTCCCCATCCCCTAGAACCAAATATGTACGTACGTATGGCGAACAATGGGATTGATACATACAAATGAACATCCAGACACACCAAAGAGGCTTCACTCGAGAGTAGATAAAAAATGAAAATGCTTTCTCTCCGTATTTCGAAAAAATAACCATGGAGTCAGATGGATTTATTTGGTCGTGAAGGGTGTAACTTTTAAATTGTCGAGTATTATTCAAAATGTAAGACAAGTTAAGGTACACTTGTGTCAAGATACAGGGTAATTTTTAGTAAAAAATGATGCCACTTTTCCCCCAACCATTTCACCCGTATGTTCAACATACACTTCTCCATGTTACAATCGTCGGAGAAAGCCTTTAGTTTCGAAAAAAAATGTTTTAAAAAACTACAAAAAAAGATGTAACAAATGGCTGGGAAGGGTCTAATTCTTCATTTCAAGTAGTTGGGTAGTCAGGGAAATTTTTAAATTAAATTTATTTCAGTATGATATTTAAATAAATTGCCAACCCACCCTACCTACCTATTATAACACTGCACAAGAATTCAAAAAGTGCAGTATGTATCATACATTTCTGCTGGTGGCTATTAAAAGGAACATTAGTCACATAAAAAAAGCTTTTGAATTTGAATATTTATGGATATAGATTTACTAGCCACTAAATCTTAAACTAAATCGAAATTTAAAAATCTATTTTTCTCTGGCATACATGAATACATGAGCTGTACATTGAAAATTGGGAATTCAGAAAGTAGCCGCAGTAGTTTTGGAACTGGGCTCAAGAGTTGATATTTTTTAGCCAGTGCAGAGTGGCAGAGTGGGTCTCTCTGGTTAATAATTCATCAGGATTGTGGCTGTGAGATGATGACAGGGGGTTTCATAGAAATTTTTGTCGCGTCTCTCTGGATGTGCATGATGCATGAGAAAGTACTTAAAATAAATAAATGCCTATGAGCACTCGCAATAGATAACTTTGATGGAAAAACCATTTTGATTTTGGAGATCAAATGGTATGTACGTGTAGGGGTAGGATAGGATAGGCTATACCTATAGGTCGGTACTTTTATTTTTTAATATTTGTTTTTATTTCCCCTTTCAATATCTTTGACAATATTTGATTTACTGTCAAGTATGTTGACATGTTAATATCATATTTTCTTGATTAATCTTTCTCGAGATTCCGAGATTCTCCGGAAAACAATAGATTTCATTTCCAAAGGAGGGGAAACAACAAAGCCTCCAGATTATTTTGTCTTTGTTAAATAAGACCCTGATTCCTACTGTCGGTTGTAGGACCCATTCCAAGGGAGTACATATGGCCCAAGGAGGAAAGCTCATGAAATATTTCTGCCAAGTGGTAAGAAAAGTAGGTTTGATACGAAAATACCATTAGTTTCTCAGGAGCTTTCCGCAGGTATGGGATAAGAGAAAGCAAGGAGGGAAAATGGAGAGAAAAAAAAAGAAAGTTTTTTTTCCTTCCAAGTTAAAGCCAAAGTCAAAGTCAAAGCCAAAGCCAAATGGAAAGCCAAAAGAATATCTCTTTTCTTTATTTCCATGGTGTCTTTGGAGAATACGAAGGAACGAAGGAAACGATACGACTTTCACCTTCCCACACGTCCTCAACCCATAAGCACCTGGTATTCCAAGGGTCTTAATGGGAGTCATCCATATATTACATTTGCATTGCTTTTAAAATATGACTTTGTAGCAAAGTAGGTAGTTTTTTAAAAGCTAATAATTCTACAAAACACTTTTCAAAACGTTGCTTTATACAACAAGAGCTATTAAAAAGCAATACAGGAGCAAAAATCATGTTTTAAAGCGCATCTACTCACAAATACACCTTTTAAAATGTTATTTTTTCAAAAAATCACTTTTTCATTATTTTAAAAATGTGTTGTCGCATAGAAAAACACATTTTTAAATAACAAATTCCCTAGTAAAAAAGTTATTTAAAACGTCTCATTTTTGAAAACCTTCCGTCACATCTTCTTAAAAACCAGTCTTAAAGGAAATAAGGAACCTTTGTAAATGTCTATGGTTTCTATGGTAACTGAAATGAACTCCCAATTGGCTTGCTTGCCCTCTAAATTGTAAAGGAAGCTTATGCATGACCCCATGATAAACATATTGGCATTATTGGAATGGAAAGTCAAGAGTTTAGATGCTACAAGCTAGCACAACAAATATACGGAGGGAAAAGGACACAGAATGAAAAGGGAGAAATGTCGTTGCTTAGTGTCGGTGTCAGTGTCGGTTAGACTTGTTATGCTCTGCTCCGAACACAGTCAAAAGCAATACCGCGTATCTCCCATTAGTTTCCCTCGCATTGGACGCATGGTGAACCAGGTGAATAATTTAAAATACGCCACTTTGGCCACAGCCGTTTGCTTTTAAAAGGTCAATTTCTAAAACAAATTGGTTTGTTTAGACTTTTTAATTTCATTCAAAACAATTTCAATTCCTTGAAAATTAATTTTTAGTAAAATGGAAACTCTACTAAAAATTACATTAAAATATCTTTTGGTAAAATTGGTTTTAAAAGATAATTTCTTTCTTTTACCTTTTTTGGAATTGGAAAATCATGAAAAGAATGCTTTGCAAAGCTGCTTATTCTGTAAATTAACCGTTTCAGAAAGGTAAAAACAAGAAGCTAACATTTTCTAAACGGTCAAATCTAGAAGTTAACAGGGCCAAAATGTCAACAGTGCAAGCTAACTTCTTTCAAAAAGTTCAAAATCAAAAATTATAATTTTCAAATGGGTCAAAACCAAAATTACAATTTTCAGAAAGGTCAGGGCTAAAAACAACAATTTTCAAAAAGGGCCAAACAATTGTCATTTTAAAAATATCTAAACAAGAAGTTACTGTTTGGTAACATTCACAAATAGTTAAAATAGAAACAAACTTTTTAAAAAATGTCAAAACAAGGAATTAACATCGTGTGTAATTAAACTTAAAAAATGATATATTACAGTTTCGAAAAGGCTAACCTTTATCTAGATGATTTTTAAAATCTTCAGCCTAAATCGGTAACAAATTGCCTGGGGATAACCAAGCAATGGGAAGTTTACGTTATTTACATACCTTGGCTATTTAGCTAGTTTCCACACACTTACTCTATTTTCCCTTCACCTTTCTCTCCGTGGTCCCGACAAAGCACCAAAGCAAAGTATAGTGTCCAATGTCAAAGTCGAAAAATGTAGACCACGCCTCAGAGTCACAGAACGGGAAGGAACAACAAGAGGACGGCAGGCACAAGAATTAATTATAGTGTTCAAAGACTCCACGTTATACAAAAAGTATTTATCAGCTTTTGGAATAAATGATGACGGTCGAACATGCAAATATTTAATAACCTCCGCTCATTCATGTCAATCACAATCATACTACAGGAGAAAAGTCAGAATCGAATTCAAAGTCTGGAATATTGAGGAAATTACTGGGTTTTTCCCAATCTGTGCAAAAAGAGGCTAACTAGGCCCAAAAGTAGGAAAGGAAGCTCGTCGTTAGGGTACGACCATATTTACAGTGAAAGCTGAAAAGCAATGAACAGCTCTCATTTAGCTTTTACGTCAAAAGTTGTTCCAACTTCAGAAACCATTTGCCAACGTAATTTTTGAACCACCCTTCGAAAGTCAATCATTATGATGTTAGGAACGAAGGAAACATTAGAAATTGAGACAGTCAAGCTTAACGCAACTCCGAATACACAACTCACCGAACGAATTAGAGACCTCAAGACCTACAGGTACGGGTCGAAGTCTGCTTTAATTACAAATCGAGGCAGGAGTAGCAAATGGGCGCTTTCTTACCGAAATCTGGTAGACATTTAAAAAGTGATGCTATACTTTTTTCCAGTTTATAAACAGTCACAGAATTTACGGAAGAAATTTGCTTCAGAAGAGAACAAAATGATCTATTTGCCTTTATTTGTAAAGCTTGTAAAGAGAAGCAAAACGGTTTATTTGTACGTTTTTGAAAAGATGCAAAACATTGTCTTTGAAAAGGTACAAAATGTTCTATTGGCATGTTTCTGAAAAGTTTTAAAACTTTCTATTTGCAGGTTTTTGAAAAGGTGCAAATCGTTTTGTTTATATGTTTTTGAAAATTAGTCAAACGATTTATTTACATAATTTTGAAAAGGTGCACTTTGTACCTGTTACATCTTTCCGCACATTGTTTTATGTTCACAAGGTTTTAAAAAGTTGCCGACTCTCATAATTGCACTCTTTTCAAAAGGTGTAAAGTGAAATAAGTTTTTGAAAAGATGAGATACATGCATTTGTTCAAAAGATCCTATTTAGCTCTTTAGAAAGGGAGTCACATATCGTATGTACAGATTTAAAACGGCACACACTTTGCAACATATTTAATTGTTTTTAAAATAATGCAGAATGCCTTATTTGCATACATGTCGTCAGACCCAGTCCCACTGCTTCTTCCGTCCAGATCTCTCTCATCAAAATATGACTTTGCAGCCCTTCCCCACTACCTGCCTTCCTTTCCCGGAGCTTTCCCTACAAAGGGAAAGTGAAAGGGAAAGGAAAAGAAGAGTATAA